>WNWK01005187.1:0-115000 GCA_009830355.1 Cherax destructor | reverse complement strand
CAATACACACAACAGGTACTGAACACAATACACACAACAGGTACTGAACACAATACACACAACAGGTACTGAACACAATACACACAACAGGTATTGAACACCATACACACAACAGGTATTGAACACCATACACACAACAGGTACTGAACACCATACACACAACAGGTATTGAACACCATACCCACAACAGGTATTGAACACAATACACACAACAGGTACTGAACACAATACACACAACAGGTACTGAACACAATACACACAACAGGTACTGAACACAATACACACAACAGGTACTGAACACAATACACACAACAGGTACTGAACACAATACACACAACAGGTACTGAACACAATACACACAACAGGTACTGAACACCATACACACAACAGGTACTGAACACAATACACACAACAGGTACTGAACACAATACACACAACAGGTACTGAACACAATACACACAACAGGTACTGAACACCATACACACAACAGGTACTGAACACCATACACACAACAGGTACTGAACACTATACACACAACAGGTACTGAACACAATACACACAACAGGTACTGAACACAATACACACAACAGGTACTGAACACAATACACACAACAGGTACTGAACACAATACACACAACAGGTACTGAACACAATACACACAACAGGTACTGAACACAATACACGCAACAGGTACTGAACACAATACACGCAACAGGTATTGAACACCATACACACAACAGGTACTGAACACCATACACACAACAGGTACTGAACACCATACACACAACAGGTACTGAACACCATACACACAACAGGTACTGAACACCATACACACAACAGGGAAATAGGTGAACAAATATTTTGAGTCAGCTGGACACATGGAAGACAGTGGAACCTGACACGTTGTCACCATGTATTTACGAATGGGCGCAGCAGCACTTTTCAAAACCCTTTCATCCCTTAAAAAAAAAAGTGATAAAATTAAACTCCGCATATACACACAAACAGATCAACACCTCTCTGTTTATATATACTTGTTCCAAGGTTCGGTCGGTTAATTGGGCTACAGAGCCTATCGACTACTCAAAGGGCCATTAAGGCTGCACGTCACCTCTTCCCCATCAGTCAGGAATATTTTAATCCATAGGGTAGAAATATAAACAAACCCTTGTGTATCGTTTTGTTGGTTTATATTATTCGTCAGGGGGGACAAACAAGTGTTTCCTGACACGGGTCTTGATCACATGACAATTGGATTTAGTAATTTCTCGCTCCTGACTATTTTTAAAGATTTGATTGACCCCATTTCTGTACGTTAATATACAACGTACAGTCCACTAAAATTATCTACAATGTTTTCTACTGTGATTATTATTCCGGCGATTACACTATGATAACAGTATTTCCATTACACTATGATAACATTGTATTTCCAGTACACCATGATAACAGAGTATTACCATTATACCATAATAACATAATATTTCCAGTGCACCACGATAACATAGTATCTCCAGCTGGTTGGTTTAATGGGGTTTAAAAAATCCCATCGCCTACACGAGGGTCATCAAAGCTGCATGTAATCTCTTCATACCAAATAGAAACACTGTGATCCCTAAAAGAAATATATTTAATTTAATTTCAGCATATACGAGTGTATATTGTACATTATAGGTTGAGAGACATACACAATTTCCAGTGTCGAGTATATTAGCACAAAAAAATATCATATAATATGTCCCACCGGTGAATATATGAGTATAAATGAGAGAGTAATGGAGAGGAACACAGCTATCACACACGAAAATAAATTCCGCTACTGTCCATTAAAATACCTGATGGTAATTAAGGCACTGTCATTCAGACTCACCTGACAGTCTTCTCGGTTAGGTAGATAATTAAGGAGGAAGACAGGATGAATGTAACACAAACACATTGTGTAACGTAACACAATCATACTGTATAATGTAACACAACAATACTATGGAATATATCAACAACACTGTATAATGTAACACACCCATGCTATGTAATACAACACGACCACAGTGTAATATAGCGCAATACAACACGACCATAATGTAATATAGCGTAATACAACACGACCACAATGTAATATAGCGTAATACAACACGACCACAATGTAATATAGCGTAATGCAACACGACCACAATGTAATATAGCGTAATACAACACGACCACAATGTAATATAGCGTAATACAACACGACCATAATGTAATATAGCGTAATGCAACACAACAATGTAACATAGCGTAATGCAACACGACCACACTAATGTAGCGCAATACAACACAACCACACTGTAATATAGAACAATACAACACAACCACACTGTAATATAGCGTAATACAACACGACCACACTGTAATATAGCGTAATACAACACGACCACACTGTAATATAGCGAATACAACACAACCACACTGTAATATAGCGCAATACAAACAACCACACTTAATATAGCGCAATACAACGTCACACTAGTAGATATAGCGCAATAACAAACAACCACACTGCAATGTATGCGTGAATACAACACGATCACTGTAGGATATCCAAAGGTACAGCAGCCTACACTGTAATATGACTTCGGCCACTAACCAACCACAGTTGTTTCTGTTTAATATGAGCGCAATACAACACAACCACACTGTAATATAGCGTAATACAACACGACCACACTGTAATATAGCGCAATACAACACAACCACACTGTAATATAGCGTAATACAACACGATCACACTGTAATATAGCGCAATACAACACAACCACACTATATTATAACAACCACACTGAGTAGAGTAACATGCTATGTAACGTAACCAGACCACACTGCGCAATGTATCAGGTCGAGACACGTCGTGTACGGGTTCCAAAGGTACAGCGGCTCTTGCCTATAATATGACTTCCCGGCCACTGTTACTCAACCACTAGTTTTTGTTTTTGTTTTATCACTTTGAGAATGAAATGTGTAATGCCGATGCGGAATTGTGTGTAAAACTTGCTAATAGAATTTCCCCCGCAATGCTTGATTCAATTTAGCATCTCTGAAATACTGTTGTAGATAAACAAACCTTATTTGTGGTCTAGTTTATCTTGTCTGGGTTTTTTATATATATTTATTTCGAAATTCGTTAGATGCCACGTGTGTTATCTATAATAGAAAGTGATAATTTTTTTTTTCACAGTGGCTTTGCAATATTATACTCAGGATTTTGTGGGGGGTTTTTCTAATAAATATGGTTAGTACGGCTTACACACTGTGTGCTCTACATTACCTTCTGGGAAGTTCATAAACTTATGTGATAATTTATTTTGTGTACAGTGTGTATATATTCTGATGAGTATATTTTTCTCTCTTGATGTGTGTGCGTGTACACGTGGAGGAATATAAGTCTCGGTACACGTACACCTGAAACTGACTGTAATTCTGATACGCTCATGTGTGGGATCAAGGTGTTCTTGATTGGTGAACAGGTGACATGCGTCCTTAATGGCTCTGGTGCGTCAATGGGCTTGAAGCTCAGTTAACCAACCAACCGCAGATTCTCATAGCTCAACCAAATCTATTTGATTAATATCTCCTATAATGATTATTGGTGGTCGGTCATTGTAATAGTTTAATACTGTGTTGCTTTCATCCTGTGACACTTACATCACTTATGAAGTCTAAGTTTGTATTGATCTTATCATGTAAGGGACGTGAGTTACGTTGATGTGGGAGTGTATTTGTGAGTCTGAGCTAGCTGTCTGCAATGTAAGTACACACACACACACGCACACACACACACACACACACACACACACACACACACACACACAGAATCATATGGGCAGCATATGGGCGCCTGGAAAACCTGAGAATAGCGTTCCGATACCTCAGTAGGAATCGTTCAAGACTCTGTACACCGTGTACGTCAGGCCCATACTGGAGTATGCAGCGCCAGTTTGGAGCCCACACCTTGTCAAGCACGTCAAGAAATTAGAGAAGGTGCAAAGATTTGCAACAAGGTTAGTTCCCGAAATAAGAGGAATGTCCTACGAAGAAAGCTTAAGGGAAATCGGCATGACTACACTGGAGGACAGGAGGGTTAGGGGAGACATGATAACGACATACAAAATACTGCGAGGAATAGACAAGGTGAACAGAGACAGAATGTTCCAGAGATGGGACACATAAACAAGGGGTCACAATTGGAAGTCGAAGACTAAGATGAGTCAAAGGGATGTTAGGAAGTATTTCTTCAGTCATAGAGTTGTCAGGAAGTGGAATAGTCTAGCAAGTGATGTAGTAAAGGCAGGAACCATACATAGTTTTAAGACGAGGTATGATAAAGCTCATAGAGCAGGGAGAGAGAGGACCTAGTAGCGATCAGTGAAGAGGCGGGGCCAGGAGCTGCGACTCGACCCCTACATCCAAAAATAGGTGAGTACACACACACTAGTAACTTTACAATTAAATTAAAAAATATAGAGATTTTTCAACCAGTTACGACTCACCTGTGTCTTCTTGCCCACCCTTTATCTTTCCTCCCTCCCTCTCTCCTCCCTGTTCTTTCCTTTCCTCTCCCTGTTCCTACCTCCCTTCCTCTTCCTCCCTTGGCCGTAATTAAACAGCTCTTCAGTGCTGAAAATCTGCATTTAATTGTATTAGTTTGTGGTTGATCATGTAAACTGAAGGTCAGTCCCGTGATTCCTGTAGCCGTTGCGTCATCCCTGGAGGTCGTGCGTCATTCATGGCGGCCGTGACGCAGCTGATGCGTTCTCAAAAAATGTTGTGACGCATCTGCGCCACTCCCGGGAGGCTGTGACGCAGCCGCCGCGTTATACCTGTTAGAATGAATATTCCGACGTTATATAAGAGTCCGATCCTTTACCAATCATCTTGTTCAACTATAACAAGTTCAAAGACATGCAACAAAAGGAATTCCAGAACTGTTAAAAATGACCCAAGAAGAAAGATGAAAGGGACTTGAAATACCCTCGTTGGAAGACAGGAAGAAAGAAGATAAAAGCATGGAAGAGGTAGGCAAAGGTTAGCTCTTTGTGCCAAGGGCAAGCTGACCAAGAAGCTATGACCTTAAACTATTTAGAAAGCAATGTAGAAGGATACCTGTGTATGTGTCTTTCAGTAGGGTGGTGCCCAGATCACCGGGAATGTTGAAAAAAAAAAGCGGAAAATAAATTTATAAGAGAATATTGGACATCATACACATGAGATTTATTCCTGCAGCTACAAATAGGGAAGTGTAAATATATATGTTGACACGTGGGTAATTGCGGAAATGTAGACAGGGATTGGCTCTTGACGGTGTGAATATGATGGCATCCACATAAATCCCAGGAATATCAGAAAGTCTTTCTTCAGGAGTGGTGGAAATAAATGGTATAAAATATCGACACAATGGAAAAATAAACACATAAGCAGTATAATGTGATTCTTTATTGACAACGTTTCGCCCACGCAGTGGGCTTTATCGAGTCACAGACAGATCTACCTGGAATAAGAGTGACATGAGTATTTATAAGATTTAGTCAGGTGGAGAATGCTGCATGTGACAGTCTTCAAAGTAGTGTGATAGTTTAATACCTTGTGTGACTTAAAGGACCTGCAGCTCTAGGTGGGATAGCGTTGAAGAGGTTTCTTGGCAATAGGTTCAGCTATGTTGTAGAAGCCGTTGTTCTGGTTGAAGTTGTTGGATATACAGATAAGTGATGATTCCAAGATTCTTCTGTATTGAGTGTTGTCTTCTCTGGCGATGAGTCTTCGTTTCTGTAGTTGATTAAATGGTTGTGTAAATTTCGGTGTTGAACACAGACATTTCTTGAGTCGTCAGATCTGCCTGCGTACTGGTGTTCTGAAATGCGTGTTTGGAGGTCTCTGGATGTTTCGCCGATGTATAATTTGCTGCAGTCATTACAAGGAATTGTGTATACCCCTGCAGTGGATTGAAGCTTGTCCTGTCTGTTACTGGTAATGTCCTTGATGGTGGATGTGGAGGTAGATACTCGGAATGAGGTATTGGAAAAAATGTTGGAAACGTGTTTGGCAATGGAGTTGGTGGGAAGGACTATGTATCTTTTCTCGGCAGTGTCTTCTCTGGGTGTGTTGAAGATGTTTAATGCCCGTCGTCTACAGTCTCTAATGAAGTGACGAGGATAGTGAAGTTTAGAAAAAAACTTGCTCAATAAGGGAGCATTCTTCTTCAAGGAACTCACTGCTGCAGATTCTGAGTGCGCGCAGGAAAAAGCCTATAATTACACCACGTTTAATCTTGGTGTCGTGGTGAGAGTAGAAGTGGAGAAGATCATGTTGGTTGGTAGGTTTTCGATAGACTTTAAAACGAAGTTCATGGTCAGCTTTGCAGCCAGCGATTTTGTTGAACTATGTGTGGACTTTACATGTTTCTCTTTCGAAAATCAACTTTTTCAGCAAACTTTTGGACTACCCATGGGATCGCCACTTAGTGCCGTCCTTCCAAACCTATATATGGAACATCTAGAAGCCGAGCGTTTTTCCACTATTATTCCCTCTACTGTCACCTGGCTCCGTTATGTTGACGACATTCTCATCATTACTCCCAGACGTTTTAACGTTCAAGCTCTCCAACCACGGTGCCTCAGTGGTTTGTCCAGGACTTCCAGGGTGTTTCCGGCTGTGTCTTAATATATTGTCTGTGTTCTACGTGTGTTCTAGGTTATGTCCTGGTGTCTTGTATGTTGTACTAGACAGTGTGCAGCTGCCGTGCACTGTGTGTACCGTCTTAATGCCTCCGTGTTAGCCTCACGTGCGTGTTTTCAATATAGCAACATTCTCGGAGATTGTGGAACGGTTACGCAAGAATAGTCCCTGATTTTGGAATAACGAAGGCAGGAAAACGATAATTGAATTTCCACACAATATTCTCTCTCTCTCTCTCTCTCTCTCTCTCTCTCTCTCTCTCTCTCTCTCTCTCTATCTGGTCACCTAAGAGTAGTGGGGTCACTAAGCAAGTGGTTCGAGAGGAATGACCTAGGAGTGTTGGGGATGGCCTAGGAGTGGTGGAGATGACCTAGGAGTGGTGGGGATGACCTAGGAGTGGTGGAGATGACCTAGGAGTGGTGGGGATGACCTAGGAGTGTTGGGGATGACCTAGGAGTGGTAGGATCACCTAAGTCTTGAGATAAATGCGTAGCTCGCGAGATGGTCGGAGGAGGTGTCGTGGCTCTGTTTAACTTATTGCCATTTTCTCCTGATTATAATACGACCTTCTGAGGTTGATCTTGCAGCGCAGACACCACCGTTCATGTAAGTCGTGTCTGAGGAGGAGTACGAGCGGAGAAAGGCGTGTACAGGCTGTGGTAGGCGTGTACAAGCTGTGCAATGTGTGTACAGGTTGCGGGAGGCTTGTACAGACTCAGGAAGTTGTGTAAAGACTGTGGGAGTTGTATACAGGGTATGAATGGCGTGTATAGGCTGTGAGAGGCGTGTACAGGAGATATGTGCACCAGGTGCATCCTGATGCGTCAGGATTCTATTCTAACTTGCAAGAAAGCTAGAAAACTAACACAGGAGTGTTTCACTCTGATCTTTCGGGTGTTTCCTCGTCGTCAAATTGATCACATTCCCTCTTCTTGTTTTTCTAGTTTTACTTTGAACAGTGTTTCGTGGGGTACTATATGGGTGTGAGGTGTGGACGAGGAGGGGTGCGGGGTGTAAGGTGTGGAGTGAGAGATATGACGGTGAGAGATGTGGGGTTGAGGCAAGCCGGGGAGACCACCGCTGTGAGTAGTGTCATTAGAGTCAAGCAACGAGGCTCAGAGGCTCCAGGGGGCCAGATTTTGTATTCCATTAAGGGCAAGCTGGTGGTCTACCCTTACACGTGGCACACACACACATACACACATACATACACACACTCACACACACACCTCACACCCATATAGTACCCCACGGTACTATATATATATATATATATATATATATATATATATATATATATATATAAGGATGGGGTCCACCTCTGGTGTAAATTGTGGGACCCATAGCCTCTGAGAAGTGGATAAAAAGACTTCAAGGAAGAATATTTAGATTTCTTTCTGAAGCCATTTGAATATTCCGCTCTCCCTACCACCCCATCTTTTATATATAAACTTTATTTCAAGACAAAATACATTGACAAGAATACAATAGGGAGTAAAACAACATAGATAACAACTCAGAGCTACATGTCAAATACTTCGTCCAGCTCCCCGGCAGTGGGCTGCGTGCCCAGAACGCTGCAGGCATTTCCCCTCTGGATCGCCACACTGAGTCTCTGAAAGAGGAAGCTGGTCGCCCTGTGGTCCCTGGTTTCTATGATGAGTTTCTCACCCAGCTCTTTGAGAAAATTTATAGCACACTTGCCCCACGCTCCAAGGGTCTCCGACCCTATTGGGATGAAGTTATAGCAAGGGGGAAGGCCTTCATATTTGCGAGTCTTCTGGGTCTCCCTGTGGCTGGCAGCTCCACCCACTTCGGCTACAGAGTATGGCAAGTAGGTGTCTGTCATTGTGGCAGCACAGGTGTAGTCCCAAGCAATCTGCTTACCATCCTTCCAGGGTAGCATAGTGGCTCCATCAGGACGTTTTTGACTTCCATCAGACCTCTGCACTTGGGGTTCTCGTTGAGCTGGGCAACGGGCTGTGGCGATGTCATTGACCTCCTCATGTCTAGCATACTTCCCTTCTGATGTGTGACACACGAGACCATGAAGTCCGAATTGATCGGCCGTCGCCCTGCCGCAAATACACCTATGTTCGGTGAGTATATATATATATATATATATTTTATTTATAAGTACAGATATGCTTTCTTTAATTGGAGCTGTGATGGAAATTAGTTTCACAAATTGCGTGTGTCACTGCACATATAACAATTGTCTATGCTTTCCAATTCATAGTTTCTTTAAGGAACTTCTAATGGAAGTTTGGCAAGTGACGGGTCTTCCTGATGGACTCTGAGCACTCATAATGTACTCGCCAGCAGGGCAGGCGTTGGAGAGTCCGCTAACACTCCTTTACAAAGTGACTTCTCTCAGCTTGTGCATCAACTGAGCTGCTGTCTGCAACCTTTACACCTCCAGCTTGAGGAGCTCCTCTTAGGGGCAGTCAGTTCAAATATGCGTGTGTGTGCTCACCTATTTGTGGTTGCAGGGGTCGAGACTCAGCTCCTGGCCCCGCCTCTTTACTGACCGCTACTAGGTCCTCTCTCTCCCTGCTCCATGAGCTTTATCATACCTCGTCTTAAAACTATGTATGGTTCCTGCCTCTACTACGTCACTTGCCAGACTATTCCACTTCCTAATAACTCTATGACTGAAGAAATACTTCCTAACATCCCTTTGACTCATCTGAGTCTTCAACTTCCAATTGTGACCCTTGTTTCTGTGTCCCATCTCTGGAACATCCTGTCTCTGTCCTCCTTATCTATTCCTCGCAGTATTTTTTTTATCGTTATCATGTCTCTCCTAACCCTCCTATTCTCCAGTGTTGTCAGGCCGATTTTCCTTAACCTTTCTTCGTAGGACATTCCCCTTAGCTCTGGAACTAGCCTTGTTGCAAACCTTTCACTTTCTCCAATTTCTTGACGTGCTTGACCAGTTGTTCGTTCCAAACTGGTGCTGCATACTCCAGTATGGGCCTGACGTACACGGTGTACAGAGTCTTGAACGATTTCTTACTGAGGTATCGGAATGCTATTCTCAGGTTTGCCAGGCGCCCATATGCTGCAGCAGTTATCTGGTTGATGTGTGCTTCCGGAGACGTGCTCGGTGTTACACTGACCCCAAGATCTTTCTCCTTGAGTGAGGTTTGTAGTCTTTGGCCACCTAGCCTATATTCTGTCTGCGGTCTTCTTTGCCCTTCCCCGATCTTCATGACTTTGCATTTGGCAGGGTTAAATTCAAGGAGCCTGTCCAGGTCTCTTTGTAGTCCTGCCTGATCCTCATCTGATTTAATTCTCCTCATTAACTTCACATCGTTTGCGAACAGGGACACTTCTGAGTTTATCCCTTCCATCATGTCATTCACATATACCGAAAATAGCACCGGTCCTAGGACTGACCCCTGTGGGACCCCGCTCTTCACAGGCGCCCACTGTGATACGTCATCACGTACTATGACTCTTTGTTGCCTCCCTGTCAGGTATTCTCTGATCCATTGAAGTACCCTTCCTGTTATACGTGCCTGATCGTCTAGCTTCTGCACAAATCTCTTGTGAGGAACTGTGTCGAAGGCCTTCTTGCAGCTCAAGAAAATGCAATCAACCCACCCTCTCTCTTGTGTCTTACTTTTGTTACCTTGTCATAAAACTCCAGTAGGTTTGTGCCACGGGATTTGCCTTCCATAAATCCGTGCTGGTTGTCGTTTATAATCTTGTTCCGTTCCAGGTGCTCCACTACTCTCCTCCTGATAATCTCCAAGACGTTGCATACTATACACGTCAGTGACACTGGTCTATAGTTTAGTGCCTCGTTTCTGTCTCCTTTCTTAAAAATGGGGACTACATTTGCCGTCTTCTATACCTCAGGTAGTTGCCCAGTTTCAAGGGATGTGTTGAAAATTGTGGTTAGTGGCACACACAGTATCTCTGCTCCCTCTCTAAGGACCCACAAAGAGATTTTGTCCGGTCCCACCGCCTTTGAGGTAAGATCACTTAGTAGCTTCACCTCCTCCTGTGTATTTCATCCAACACTGCTGGTAAGTCCGTTGTTGGTGTTACTCTGTTCTGTCATCCCAGAATCCTTTCTGTCTCCACCGTAAATACTTCCTGAAATCTCGTGTTGTGCTCCTCGACTTCTTGGTCGTTTCTTGTGAGTTCCCACCTTCTTTCCTCAGCCTGATTACCTGGTCCTTGACTGTTGTCTTCCTCCTGATGTGGCTATACAACAGCTTCGGGTCAGACTTGACTTTCGATGCTATGTTGTTTTCGTACTGTCGCTGGGCCTCCTTCCTTATCTGTGAGTACTCGTTTCTGGTCTTCGACTAATCTCTTTATTTTCCTCGGTCCTTTGCCTTCTGTACTTTTTCCATTCTCTAGTGCACTTAGTCTTTGCCTCTCTACACCTTCGGGTAAACCAGGGGCTCGTTCTGGTCTTCTCATTATTTCTGTTGCACTTGGGAACAAACTTTTCCTCTGCCTCCTTGCATTTTGTTGTTACGTAGTCCATCAATTCGTTTACCGACTTTCCTACCAATTCTCTTTCCCACTAAACCTCCTGCAGGAAGTTCCTCATACCTGTGAAGTTCCCCCTTTTATAGTTTGCCTTTTCCCATTCTACTCTTGTTACCCTCTCCACTTGTAACTGAACTATGTATTCAAAGCTCAGAACCACGTGGTCACTAGCTCCAAGGGGCCTTTCATATGTGATATCCTCAATGTCCGAGCTACTCAGGGTGAACACGAGGTCCAGTCTTGCTGGTTAATCCTCCCCTCTCTCTCTGGTAGTGTTCCTAACATGTTGATGTATGAGGTTTTCCAGTACCACATCCATCATCTTGGCTCTCCATGTTTCGGGACCCCCATGTGGCTCCAAGTTTTCCCAAACAATCTCCCTGTGGTTGAAATCGCCCATAATCAGTAGCTTTGCTCTACTCGAGTGATCTCTTCTGGCCACCTCAGCTAGTGTGTCCCCATTGCTCTGTTGCTCTCTTCATATTCCTCTCTTGATCTCCTGCAGTTCTGTGGCAGGTTATACATCACTGCAATAACTGCCTTTTACCCCCAGACTGAATTGTACCTACTATGTAATCCCTTTCTCCAATCTCATCCATTCCTTCTATTTCCTCAAATCCCCATCGGTTTTTAATGAGCAGTGCAACCCCTCCTTTCCCTCTGGTCCTTGTATCTTTCCTTAGGATCTGATATCCGGGTGGGAATATTGCGTCTGTTATCGTCCCAGTGAGTTTTGTTTCTGCAACTGCTATGATGTCTGGGGACGTCTTTTTCGTGCCATTCCTCACATTTCGTTATTCCATCCGTGTTCATATACCAAACCTTCATCTTTTTTTCTAAAACTGTGGTCTGGGGAGAATGGTGGGGTTGGGGAAGTGGGAGCCTTGGTGGGGGCTATGGGGGTTGCTGTGGGGGTGGGATTTGTGATGATAGGGGTGGGGGCAGAGGACCTATGGGGGTTGCTGTTGGGTGGGATTTTTGATGAGGGGTGGGGCAGAGGGTACAGTGTGTGGGTTCTGGTTTAGATCGTTCAGTTGCATTGGGGCTGCCGTGGTTGGATTCCTTCTGTGGGGGGTTCTGGGGGATTTTGTGTTTGCCCTTCCACCTGGGCCTGGGTTCTCTGCTCATCACCGTCATAGCCTCTCATTCCTCCTTGTGTCTTTCTACCCTCTCTTTCAGGAGCTTCCTTTCTTCTTGTGTTCTGTCTCAGTCGAGGTACACTCTCCGGTACTCTGGTGTGTCCCTTAATCCTGCTTTCTCTGCAGGATCTTGGTTCGAGCTGATTCTGTGTGTGTGTGTGTGTGTGTGTGTGTGTGTGTGTGTGTGTGTGTGTGTGTGTGTTTGTGTGTGTGTTTGTGCATATGTTTGAATTTGTTTTATTTAATCTTGAATATATATCGAGCTTATACTCTTAACAAGAAACAGTATTTCACTGTTGTTAAGAATGTCAAACTGATGACAGTTTGAGTCATGAACAACTTATATCTGACCAAACAATATTCTCATGACAATCCAGCGCATCTTATATCTCACAATTCGTGCCTCTTAGCTCACTGGTAGGGTCCTCGACTCACACCTGAAGGTCAATGGGTTCGACCCTGGGTTGTGTGACGGTGTCGAGCATGTTGTCTAAGCTCACCTAGCAGTAAATATGCACTTGGGTGTTACCTATTAATGCGAGTAGCATCCTGGGATGTGATGGCAGGTGAAATTGCTGACCTAGAAAATGTGCAGAGAACTTTCACGGCACGCATACCGCGATAAAACACCTAAATTACTGGGAACGCTTGAAGTTCCTCAACCTGTACTCCCTAGAACGCCGGCAAGAGAGATACATGATCATATACACTTGGATTAGTACCAAACTTGCACACGAAAATCACTCCCTATGCAAGCAAAAGACTCGGCAGACGATGCAACATCCCCCAGTGAAAAGCAGGGGTGCCACTAGCACGATAAGAGACAACACAGTAAGCGTCAGGGGCCCAAGACGGTTCAACTGCCTCCTAGCATACATAAGGGGATTACCAACAGACCCCTGGCTGTCTTCAAGCAGGCACTGGACAGGCACCTAAAGTCAGTACCTGACCAGCCGCGCTGTGGTTCGTACGTCGGGTTGCTGCGGCCACCCTGATCCACATGAGGCCTGGTCCCAGACCGGGCCGCGGGGTCGTTGACCCCCGGAACTCTCTCCAGGTATACTTCATGGAGTGATCCTAGGTCACCAGTGACTTTATGAGCAAACAGCCCGGAGTGACGTCTGAGTTGCGGAACTGCTTTCCAGTGGTATACTTTCAGGTATACCTTAGTGATAGGCTTTGAAATGAGCTATAAATGAGATGAGTTAGGATAACTGCTCCTAGTCTATAAATAAGGTGAATTAGGGTAACAGCTCTTAGCCTATAAATGAGATGAGTTAGGATACCTGCTTCCTACCCAAATTTTAAGCTTCTTTACAGGTCCTGTCTTCTCGCTCACTCCCTCCTTGACCTGTCCTCCCACGCGCTGACATGACACTCCCTACTCCACCGCACGGTGAGAGGTCCAACTTTTCCTATAAATTTATGTTCTCCTTTCACTTGTGTATCTGCTGAAGAGGATCCAGAAGAAGGTCAAAATATACAGATCAGTCAAGCTTCTGAGTTTCTGTCACCATGTGGGCTATCATTAAGCAACTACCCTTAGCCTACAAATGACCTGAGTTACGATAATTTCTCTTATCTTGTATATCTTATAGAGTTTAAAAAATCTTCTTATTCTTGTTCTGCGTAGGTGTCACTGAGCTCCTCCAAATTTTTCACTGATCGTGAGAAAATGCACGAAGGAGGTATCTCAGGACGCAAGCAACCAGTGGAATTGTACGGAAATATAACCTACCCTGTCCATCCTGTCCATAGCCTAGCCTAGCCTAGCCTAACCTAGCCTAACCTAACCTAACCGAGAATAATAAATATTAAAAATTTCCGTCTTTTTCAAACGGCCAAAAATGCACGAATGGCAAGTGATGTGAAATTGGCTGCTATAATTGGATAACAGGTTGATTATCATGCAGTAGCAGCATGAGTATCATACAGTAGCATGATCGTCATACAACAGGGAGTATGAGCCACCACATTGTATGCTCTCATACAACTCCATCACAGCTATTAACCATCTCAGCCCACTCACCATCCTCATTATTTTTAATATTCAAATGTAATTTATATCATATGATAACTTGTTATCTAAATATAATTACTTTTTTTTTTTTTTTCAATCAGATGTGACTTTATTAACGCGACTGGTACAGTTTTGGCATCAGTTAAATGGTTATTACCACAGCAACACTAGTTTTGCTGTGGACCATGGTGCTGCTGTGAACTATAGTGTTGCTGTGGACCATGGTGCTGCTGTGAACTATAGTGTTACTGTGGACCATGGTGCTGCTGTGGACCACGGTGTTACTGTGGACCACGGTTTTGCTGTGGACCAGTGTTGCTGTGGACCATAGTGTTGCTGTGGACCATAGTGTTGCTGTGGACCATAGTGTTGTTGTGGACCACGGTGTTGTCGTGGGCCATAGTGTTGCTGTGGACCACGGTGTTACTGTGGACCACGGTGTTGCTGTGGACCACGGTGTTGCTGTGGACCACGGGGTTGCTGTGGACCATAGTGTTCCTGTGGACCATAGTGTTCCTGTGGACCACGGTGTTGCCATGGACCATAGTGTTGCCATGGACCATGGTGTTGCTGTGGACCATAGTGTTGCTGTGTATTGCGCCCCCTGAATGGGTCATAATGTATATGTATATATTATCTTTCATATAATTTTAAATTGCCGTTATATTCATTAATAGCTAAAATGAAAATATCTTACTTTATATTATTTTTTGTCTTATTATATTAGCTATGTCTGTAGGTAGGAAGTTACAGTTACACTTCATTGTGCTCGCTGTTGGAGAGTTGTGACTGGCTGTTGGAGAGTTGTGACTGGCTGTTCGCTCTCGCAAACTGCCTTGCTAACTACCGGCTTGTTTGTTTAACTTCCAGCTTAGCTGGAGTAGCACTGGCTAGTAAAGTGATCACATCTGAGGTTGGAGCTGCCCTCCCTACCTCTCTCCTCCTCTCTAGATCTGCTTCTTGCCTGAGAAGCACCTCTCTCTAGATCTGCTTCTTGCTTTAGAAGTACCTCTCTTGTATCTCGTCTCTCTGGCCGTTTGTTTGTGATTTACAGTTTTTTTTTTTTTTGGTAGAGTATGTTCGTTGGAGAGCCGAAACATACTTCTTGTATCTCTGTGTAACTCTGTTCACAGAGCATTGTTAAGACTTAGTGATTTTTATGTTTTGCAGAGAGTGTGTCACGGAGACACTCGATTCATTCCTTGTCCCAAGTTGAAGCTTCTGACCAACTTTGTGGCTTCTACGCACCGTCGTAGTCGGGGATTTGGTTATGCTGAACTTAGATTCAGTATTAAGGGAGTTTTATGTCTTTTATGGAGGATCTTCCCTCAAGGGAGGTTCCTTGACGCTGGTGAGGGGCTCTTGATCTATGGAATTGGATCTGTGCTCTAGTTCCCTGAATTGAGCCTGAATATCTTCCATCCCTTCCCCCACGAGCGCTGTATAATCCTACGGATTTAGCGCTCCCATCATGATTATATTATAATAATATGGAGGATCTGCTGAAGGTCCCCAGTTAGGATTGTTATTTGCCTCCTTGTTCGTGATGCTGTATTGGTCCTTGTACATTATTGCTGTTCGGCGAAGGGTTCGTTATATTGCTCATGCAAGGTGTTTTGATTACCTTAATGGTCGGGAAGTTGGATTATTTGTGGACTTGTAGTCAGTAACTGTTTAAGTCTAAGTAGAGTCGAGTCTTGCTGAGACGTAACGAGCGCCATGAACACATTCTCCCACATACTGGTATATACCTGTATTATTCGTATTCATTAGTATATCTCATCATAGCAAAGTACCAGATGGTACTTAAGATTTGTACTCTTACGAAATGTGTCCTCAGCACTATACTACTATATGTACCATTTAACATTGCATTACAAGAGAAGTGAAGGAGCTTATATCCTAAATTATATCAAACTTATTTACTTTGATTTTGTCCACCTAGACAACTTTTTTATTAAAGATCTCAAATTTTATTTCGTTGGTTTATTATCATCCAGTTGTGATCCCAAAATACTTAATATTTCTCTCAAATTCAAGGGATACCTGGACTCCATCATATTCTGACAAACTGTTAAAAAACAGAAACAGCTTCGATGCTGGAGGGGGACCATAATGTTGCAGTGGACCATGGAAGTGCTGGTGGACCATGGGAGTGCTGGTGGATCATGGGAGTGCTGGTGGACCATGGGAGTGCTGGTGGACCATGGGAATGCTGGTGGACCATGGGAGTACTGGTGGACTATGGGAGTGCTGGTGGATCATGGGAGTGCTGGTGGACCATGGGAGTGCTGGTGGACCATGGGAGTGCTGGTGGACCATGGGAGTGCTGGTGGACCATGGGAGGGCTGGTGGACCATTGGAGTGCTGGTGGACGCAGTTTGTTTAGTTATTCCGCAAAAACAAGTGGAAATGAGTCATCTTTTTTCCACAAATTCATTTTCATTTTATGCCAAAAAAAAAAACAGTAAATAAATCCTCTGGCTATTTAGCTGTTTAGGCAATGTAAAATTTATTCCCTCTGTTTTATGACCAAAATTATCGCGCTAGTATCAGCTTTCTCGACAAAAAAAATATATGCGCATGTTACTTTACTGTTATTTGATACAGGTGTTGAGAGCGAATTATTAATATTACTCTCATAGTGTTGTATATATATATATCTGTAGGTCACTCAGGTGTTTGTTGGTTGGTGAATATTGTGTCAGGTGTCTGTCTGTCTTTCTGAGGAAGAGGTGATTAAATATTCATTTAGTTCTTAAGTTACCATGAAACTCTTGTTGGATACGAGGGAAGGGAGGGGAGGGGGTGATGTGACGTGTGTCGTAGTCAACTGTGTTGCATAGACGGTGAGGTACAGTCGATGCTGCGTAGACCGTAGTTTACAGACGCTGTTGTGTGGTGCGGTATAGACAGCGTTCACGAAGCGTTGTATACATATCGTATAATACCCGGGCCTAACTGACGTCAGCAAAGATGTATTATTAAACGTGTTAAACGTGGACGGGACTTACCTGTTGCACACGTCTCTGTACTGAGCGTCTGTCTGTCACAGACGGCTCACCCCATCAATAAGTACCGACCATTTATTTTTCACTACATGCTGCATGACGGTCATTTAGGTGGATGAATAATGAATGGTCAGATGCTGGCCATTGATTTCACCTCTAGCTTAGATGATAATTAATTTATATAGAAAGTCCCTTGTTATGCAGAGCATTTCGGGAAAATTAGGTCCTTGTCCCAGGATGCGACCCACACCAGTCGACTAACTCCCAGGTACCCATTTTACTGATGGGTGAACATAGACAACCGGTGTAAAGAAACACGCCCAATGTTTCTACCCGAGCTGGGAATCGAACCCAGACCCTCGCCGTGTGAAGCGAGAGCTTTAGCGATCAGGCCACGGGGCACAAAAAGGAATTTCAGTGACCATCTAATAACTTGGCTGGCAAGTCTTCTTATAAACCATGTTAGATTCTAGAATATTGTGATGTTAAACATAAATGGTTTGATATGCGTTGTGAACCGCCAGTAAACAGCTGATACCAGAGTTAATCGTTTTAATAAATACAAAAGTCTTGTAAATATAAAGTCGAGATTTTACACTCCTTGTTGATATTTATGGTATTTTTTTTTCGGGTGTAAATAAAATGAAGGATAAAATGCTGGTTACGGTGACGGTAGCAACTAGCGCTGTTCTAAAGGTTTTAATAATAATATTATTATTATTAATTAAGTAAATCTTTAATAATTACTCTTGCATGTCCCCGAGGTGTGGGTCACCAGGTATGTGTCGCCAGGTATGGGTCGCCAGGTATGGGTGCCCAAGTGTGTGTCTCAGTGTGTCCTTTGATGTGGGTCACCAGGTGTATGTTTCACCAGGTGTGGGGGTCACCAGGTGTGTGGGTCACCAGGTGTGTGGTCACCGTCACCAGGTGTGTGGTCACCGTCACCAGGTGTGTGGGTCACCAGGTGTGGGGGTCACCAGATGTGTGGGGTCACCAGGTGTGGGGGTCACCAGGTGTGTGGGTCACCAGGTGTGGGAGTCACCAGGTGTGGGGGTCACCAGGTGTGTGGGTCACGAGATGTGGAGATCATCAGGTGTGAGGGTCACCAGGTGTGGAAATCACCAGGTGTGAGGGTCACCAGGTGTGGAGGTCACCAGGTGTGGAGATCACCAGGTGTGAGGGTCACCAGGTGTGGTCACCAGGTGTGAGGGTCACCAGGTGTGGAGGTCACCAGGTGTGGAGGTCACCATGTGTGAGGGTCACCAGGTGTGGAAGTCACCTGGTGTGTAGGTCACCAGGTGTGGAGGTCACCAGGTGTGAGGGTCACCAGGTGTGGGGGGGTCACCAGGTGTATCTTACCAAACTGCTCAGATATAAACACAGATTTGCATGAATATTTACATAACTCTCACAGTTATCTTTACATCAATTAAAGTACGGAAGGACATGAATGTGTACCGCATCCATAATTAATAATTATTCACACGATAACAATAATTATTACTTAACACTACTGTGGATGCAGATGAGGAAGCTGCATTTATCTGATTAATAAAAAAACAATACAAAACCAATTTATCATTCAAAACTGACGTTTCACACAATGGTGATTTTACAGAGGTTTTTCACGTACCATTGGAAAACTGCGACCATAATTGAGTAGAGCTCTGAAGTACCGCTTACCTGCTATATAAGCTGAGGTGAGCTTTGTTAATTAATTACAAAATATTTTACTACATAAAGGAGCTTTGTAAGAGAGCTGACTACATGAGAATGAGCAGGTCACCACACGGAGGTGGTCACCAGCTGGTGCAGGTCACCACACGGAGGTAGTCACTAGCTGGTGCAGGTCACCACACGGAAGTGGTCACCAGCTGGTGCAGGTCACCACACGGAGGTAGTCACTAGCTGGTGCAGGTCACCACACGGAGGTGGTCGCCAGCTGGTGCAGGTCACCACACGGAGGTAGTCACTAGCTGGTGCAGGTCACCACACGGAGGTGGTCGCCAGCTGGTGCAGGTCACCACACGGAGGTAGTCGCCAGCTGGTGCAGGTCACCACACGGAGAGGTGAGTCCCCGGGTCACAGCTGGTGCAGGTCACCACACGGAGGTAGTCACTAGCTGGTGCAGGTCACCACACGGTGGTCACCAGCTGATGCAGGTCACCACACGGAGGTGGTCGCCAGCTAGTGCAGGTCAGCACACGGTGGTCACCAGCTGATGCAGGTCACCACACGGAGGTGGTCGCCAGCTGGTGCACGGGGTGACAGCTTGCGTGCACCTACCACTTTGATCCTCCTGACGTGTGTTCGGTTCTCGTGTAAATATTTCAGGGTAGTTAGAGAGCAGTTAAAGCAGTTATCAGAGTCAGAGAGAAACAAGAGAATGACGCCTCGGAGACTCAAATAATAATAACAACGAAATCAAAAGCTATTTGCTGGTCAAAATTGTTCCTTTGATTTTTATTTGCTGGATTTTACTTTTTATTGTGTTTATGGATTGGTGTGGGACGAAGAAGGGGCTCAAGAGAGGCCTGGAAGAGAGAGGAAGTGTGTTTGGGAGGTGTGGCGGAATGCATTCAGCTGGGAATTCTCACGTGTTTTGTAGTGATAGAAGCTCTGATGCTATTTAAGCTGGCTCGGGTGCTGGAGGGGTAAACCTTTACAAATCTATGTCGGTACGACCTTTTCTCTAATGATTTTTATCAACAAAAATGCTAGTTTTTTGGGGAAATCTTAAACTTTCTAAAAGTGATAGAAATCCTCAGAGAAGGAAACGGAAATATTACAAGACTCTTCTCAATTGCCTTCACTGATTCTATACTTGTGACATCCAGGCTCCTGCACAGCTTTGGCATTAATGTCTTAACACATTTTTTCCTGCAATTGCTACACCTTGACTGTTAAATGATTATCGAGAGGACTACGGTTATTATTAATGGTGAGGGTGGAGCATTGTTGGGCGTGTGAGGCCGAGGCCTCGTTTGTCCCCAACGGTCTCTATTGATGTGCCCCTCGTGTTGGTACATGACTTGTGCATATTAGAAGGGTCTTACACAAGTAACTGCTTTGGTGGGGTAACTTGCCAATTGAACACTGGCAGCATAGTTTGTAATGGACTGCTGGAGAGGGTGCCTTTCATGCGTCAGTGGCCATGTTATCTGTGGAGATCTTGAACAGTTGAAACATCTTGGAATGGGGCTGGCTTTATCTGAATGGCTTACGATTAGTCCACGATGTCGAATACTGGCAAGCTTGAGGTGCGAGAAGCAGAGGAGGTTAATTACCGTGTGTTTCGTAACCTATAAATGACCAGTTACTCTTCATGCGTGCGTGGCTACAGGTCACTACCACGTAACACACCTGGGAGGAGAAATATTCAGATCAACGAATTCCCGTCTATGTTTATATGTAAGCTTCCTTCTAGCATTGATAGGTGTTCAACACACCCACACACACACACACACACACACACACACACACACATATATATATATATATATATAACATATAGATGAACAGTATTTAGATAAGGGTAAAGAGGTTCTTGTGGCATTTACGGATTTGGAAAAGGCGTATGACAGGGTGGATAGGGAGGGCAATTTGGCAGATGTTGCAGATGTATAGAAAAGGAGGTAGGTTACTGAAATCTGTGAATAGTTTTTACGAGGATAGTTAGGCTCAGGTTAGAGTATGTAGGAGAGAGGGAGATTATTTCCCAGTAAAAGTAGGCCTTAGACAAGGATGTGTGATGTCATCGTGGTTGTTCAATATATTTATAGACGGTGTTGGCAAGAGGTGTGGGATAAAGAATCTAACACAAAGTGGGAGTTATCACAGTTGCTCTTTGCTGATGACACTGTGCTTTTGGGAGATTCTGAAGAGAAGTTGCAGAGGTTGGTGGATGAGTTTGGTAGGGTATGTAAAAGAAGAAAATTAAAAGTGAATATAGGAAAGAGTAAGGTGATGAGGATAACAAAAATAGGTGACGAAAGATTGGATATCAGATTGGAGGGAGAGAGTATGGAGGAGGTGAATGTATTCAGATATTTAGGAGTGGACGTGTCAGCAGATGGGTCTATGAAGGATGAGGTGAATCATAGAATTAATGAGGGGAAAAGGTGAGTGGTGCACTTCGGAGTCTGTGGAGACAAAGAACTTTGTCCATGGAAGGAAAGAGAGGAATGTATGAGAGTATAGATATACCAACACTCTTATATGGGTGTGAAACATGGGTGGTGAATGTTGCAACAAGGAGAAGGCTGGAGGCAGTGGAGATGTCATGTCTGAGGGCAATGTGTGGTATGAATATAATGCAGATAATTTGTAGTTTGGAAATTAGGAGGAGGTGTGGGATTACCAAAACTATTATCCAGAGGGCTGAGGAGGGGTTGTTGAGGTAGTTCGGACATGTAGAAAGGATGGAACGAAATAGAATTATTTCGAAAGTGTATAAATCTGTAGTGGAGGGAAGGCAGGGTAGGGGTCGGCCTAGGAAAGGTTGGAGGGAGGGGGTAAAGGAGGTTTTGTGAGCGAGGGGCTTCGACGTCCAGCAAGGATGCGTGAGCGTATTTGATAGGAGTGAATGGAGACAAATTGTTTTTAGGACTTGACGTGCTGTTGGAGTGTGAGCAAAGTAACATTTATGAAGGGATTCAGTGAAACGGCAGGCCGGACTTGAGTCCTGGAGATGGGAAGTACAGTGTCTGCACTCTGAAGGAGGGGTGTTAATGTTGCAGTTTTATAACTGTAGTGTAAAGCACCCCTCTGGCAAGACAGTGATGATGAAAGTTTTTCTTTTTCGGGCCACCCTTCCTTGGTGGGAAACGGCCGATGTGTTAATAAATTATATATATATATATATATATATATATATATATATATATATATATTAGGAATTCGCAGAGCAGGCGAAATATTCACAAACACTGATCTCTGGCCGACGGAGACTCGAACCTACGAACCTTGTGACACGGTACGCAGTGCTTTGCCGACCGTACCACACTGGACCAATCAGTGTTTGTCAATATTTCGCCTGCTCTTGCGAATTCCTAGCATTGTAAAAATCTCTAGTTGTGTCGATGCATGCAGGGGATGAGATGAAAAGCTGTAAGCCACCTGCCTGAAAGCTGGCTGCCTTGGATTAACGTCTAGCGTGAGCTGGACGCCAAGGTATTGGACCAGTGTGGTACGGTCGGCAAAGCACTGCGTACCTGGTCACAAGGTTCGTAGGTTCGAGTCTCCGTCGGCCAGAGATCAGTATATATATATATATATATATATATATATATATATATATATATATATATATATATATATATATATATATATATATCAACATTTCTTTCAGTTCATGGTAAGTCAGTGTTCTTGTGTTGGGTCACTAAGAAGTAAGATTTTTTTCCCCTAATTCAGGACTGGTCCTGAGCACAGGCATCACTGCTACCATGCAACAGTACAGGAGTGTAGACCCACGAACTCCTCACTATTATGTTATATCCACATCCCAGCCATGCATTATGCTGAGGTATCATACGAGAAAGGTACTAGGACGAGTACCATGAAAAACACACCATGATCCATGAGTTGCATGACATGTTATTTCCCACCACCATTACACTCGACCGTGAAAACTAGATCAATCGCCTCCGTCGAGTGTAGGAGAGTGACTAACGGGATTGTATCCCCTCCCGTGATATTGAGTTCTTTGTTTACCTCGTAATGTCTGCACGCATTTGTGTCTGATTAAATTTTTGATTATGTAGTGACGAGTCGATGAAAAAAAAAACCCAGAATACTGATACTGATCCTAGATATCTGATTCCAACCAATGATTAGAGAGTTTATTTATACGCGGCTAAGTCGCGTGTGGCAACTGTCTCTGTAAGTGCCTATACTGCCTAGGAATCAGAGGAGTGCCTTGCCAGGCTGCAGTGATGGGTGTTGGTAGCATCACGCAGAGGTTTAATACCTCAAACCACCTTCCCACCTCACCTCCACCCACATCTTTAATACCTCATAATGCACTCCGCTTTATCCATTGCCGTTTATTAAGCGCTGGCGGGAATTTAGAGTGCATTCGTATTTTTAGCACATGATTGCGAGCGTTACTCTTGTTAGGTAGTGCTGTGAGTGTCTTTAAAATATTTTAATAACCAGGAAATTACTCGACAGTAATAAGGAGAATTTTGAATTTCATGGAGACACAGCCAAGGTAGTGTTTGTGATGTGTGTTGACACACCCAAGGTAGTGTGTTTGTGATGTGTGTTGACACAGCCAGTGTAGTGTGTTTGTGATGTGTGTTGACACAGCCAAGGTAGTGTGTTTGTGATGTGTGTTGACACAGCCAGGGTAGTGTGTTTGTGATGTGTGTTGACACAGCCAGGGTAGTGTGCTTGTGATGTGTGTTGACACAGCCAAGGTAGTGTTTGTGATGTGTTGACACAGCCAAGGTAGTGTTTGTGATGTGTTGACACAGCCAGGGTAGTGTGTGTGATGTGTGTTGACACAGCCAGGGTAGTGTGTGTGTGATGTGTGTTGATACAGCCAAAGTAGTGTGTTTGTGATGTGTGATGACACAGCCATTGTAGTGTGTTTGTGATGTGTGTTGACACACCCAAGGTAGTGTGTTTGTGATGTGTGTTGACACAGCCAGGGTAGTGTGTTTGTGATGTGTGTTGACACAGCCAGGGTAGTGTGTTTGTGATGTGTTGACACAGCCAGGGTAGTGTGTTTGTGATGTGTGTTGACACAGCCAAGGTAGTGTTTATGATGTGTTGACACAGCCAAGGTAGTGTTTGTGATGTGTTGACACAGCCAGGGTAGTGTGTGTGATGTGTGTTGACACAGCCAGAGTAGTGTGTGTGTGATGTGTGTTGACACAGCCAGGGTAGTGTGTTTGTGATGTGTGTTGACACAGCCAGGGTAGTGTGTTTGTGATGTGTTTTGGCACAACCAAGGTAGTGTGTTTGTGATGTTTGTTGACACAACCAAGGTAGTGTGTTTGTGATGTGTGTTGACACAACCAAGGTAGTGTGTTTGTGATGTGTGTTGACACAACCAAGGTAGTGTGTTTGTGATGTGTGTTGAAACAGCCAAGGTAGTGTGTTTGTGATGTGTGTTGACACAGCCAGGGTAGTGTGTTTGTGATGTGTGTTGACACAGCCAGGGTAGTGTGTTTGTGATGTGTGTTGACACAACCAAGGTAGTGTGTTTGTGATGTGTGTTGACACAACCAAGGTAGTGTGTTTGTGATGTGTGTTGACACAGCCAAGGTAGTGTGTTTGTGATGTGTGTTGACACAGCCAAGGTAGTGTGTTTGTGATGTGTGTTGACACAGCCAGGGTAGTGTGTTTGTGATGTATGTTGACACAGTCAAGGTAGTGTGTTTGTGATGTGTGTTGACACAGCCAGGGTAGTGTGTTTGTGATGTGTGTTGACACAGCCAAGGTAGTGTGTTTGTGATGTGTGTTGACACAGCCGGGGTAGTGTGTTTGTGATGTGTGTAAGCCTGAGGTGCACAGCCAAGGTAGTGTGTTTGTGATGTGTGTTGACACAGCCAAGGTAGTGTGTTTGTGATGTGTGTTGACACAACCAAGGTAGTGTGTTTGTAATGTGTGTTGACACAGCCAAGGTAGTGTGTTTATGATGTGTGTTGACACAGCCAAGGTAGTGAGTGTGTTTGTGATGTGTTGACACAGCCAGGGTAGTGTGTTTGTGATGTGTTGACACAGCCAGGGTAGTGTGTTTGTGATGTGTTGACACAGCCAGGGTAGTGTGTTTGTGATGTGTTGACACAGCCAGGGTAGTGTGTTTGTGATGTGTTGACACAGCCAGGGTAGTGTGTGTGTGATGTGTGTTGATACAGCCAGGGTAGTGTTTGTGTGATGTGTGTTGACACAGCCAGGGTAGTGTGTTTGTGATGTGTGTTGACACAGCCAGGGTAGTGTGTTTGTGATGTGTTGACACAGCCAGGGTGGTGTGTTTGTGATGTATGTTGACACAGTCAGGGTAGTGTGTTTGTGATGTGTTGACACAACCAGGGTAGTGTGTGTGTGTTGTGTCCTTTTCTACCAGAGGAAAATTATGCCTGTATCATGTATGTTGTGAGTCCACATCTCCGTTTGTCGTAACCAGCCGCTGTCGACACCGCCGTCGCCGCCGCCAACACCACCGTCGACACCGCCGTCGACACCGCCATCATCACCGCTGCCATCCTTACTATCATCATCACCCGTGTTCCCATCAGTACCACCATGATAACTCTCTCTCTCAGATAAATATAGGAGCATCATATAAGTCTTCGGTGTCTAGATATTATAGTTTCGTGAGTTCGCCTCGTAATTCGTGCGAATATTACGATATAAGAAGCAGTTGATTACAGGGAATCATCCTTGGTAGGTGTTCACCGGGGTAACAAAGCCACAGTGACTGTGGCTGGCTTAACAAAGCCACAGTGACTGTGGCTGGCTTAAAGCCACTGTGGCTGGCTTAACAAAGCCACTGTGGCTGTGGCTTGCTTAAAGCCACTGTGGCTGGCTTAACAAAGCCACTGTGGCTGTCATAACCCCGTGTATGGCTTAAATAAAAACAAATAATTCCTTGTGATTTTATAAGATTCCAATTGGCACATAATTTCACAATTTATCAGGACTATGTGATTACGTTTCAGTTATTCTCTCCAGTGTAACTCATCTCCAGTTACTATGTGTAATTCATAACCACAGTGAGCTAGTTAACGCATTACCTAACCAGGTAATCAGGTGGCTAATTAACTAATAAAATACTTTAAGGGATGAGGCTTGAGAGAGACAATCAGATTCGATCCACTGACAAGGACGGGAGTAGTTTCCGGTTCCTCTGATCAAAAGCCTTTCGCCAGCATCCAAAGGTTGAGTACTTACACCCCCCCCTCCCAAAAAATGCAAATTTGTTTCTCAATTATCTTTTTTAATAATAAAAATACTAATATTTCATATTTTTTAACTTTCTGAAAAAGAAAAGAAATATATGCTTAGCTTGTTTAATGTAAACTGGTGTAAATCATAGTGTAAACTCTAATATAAAATGTAATGAAGGCAATAATGTAAACTGTAATGCAAATGGTAATGTAAACTATGGTGTAAACTTATAATGAAAACTGGAGTAAACTGAAATTATGACTAAGATGTAAACTGAAATGAAAATATAAAGGAAATTTGATGGAAACTAATGTAAACTGAAGTATAAATTGTAATGTAAACTGTAATGTGAATAGCAATATAACTATAATGTAAATTATAACGTACACTTATGTAGACGTAACAAGACATTTCCTCCCATGTTAGACCACAACACTGTAGCAGTATACAGGGTGTCACAAGACACAACACTGTAGTAGTATACAGGGTGTCACAAGACCACAACACTGTAGCAGTATACAGGGTGTCACAAGACACAACACTGTAGCAGTATACAGGGTGTCACAAGACCACAACACTGTAGCAGTATATTGGGTGTCACAAGACACAACACTGTAGCAGTATACTGGGTGTCACAAGACCACAACACTGTAGCAGTATACAGGGTGTCACAAGACACAACACTGTAGTAGTATACAGGGTGTCACAAGACACAACACTGTAGCAGTATACAGGGTGTCACAAGACACAACACTGTAGCAGTATACTGGGTGTCACAAGACACAACACTGTAGTAGTATACAGGGTGTCACAAGACACAACACTGTAGCAGTATACAGGGTGTCACAAGACACAACACTGTAGCAGTATACAGGGTGTCACAAGACACAACACTGTAGTAGTATACAGGGTGTCACAAGACACAACACTGTAGCAGTATACCGGGTGTCACAAGACACAACACTGTAGTAGTATACTGGGTGTCACAAGACACAACACTGTAGCAGTATACCGGGTGTCACAAGACACAACACTGTAGCAGTATACAGGTGTCACAAGACACAACACTGTAGTAGTATACAGGGTGTCACAAGACACAACACTGTAGTAGTATACAGGGTGTCACAAGACACAACACTGTAGCAGTATACAGGGTGTCACAAGACACAACACTGTAGTAGTATACAGGGTGTCACAAGACACAACACTGTAGTAGATATCACAGGGTTGTCACAAGACACAACACTGTAGTAGTATACTGGGTGTCACAAGACACAACACTGTAGAGTATACAGGGTGTCACAAGACACAACACTGTAGTAGTATCAGGGTGTCACAATATACCGGGTGTCACAAGACCACAACACTGTAGTAGTATACTGGGTGTCACAAGACACAACACTGTAGCAGTATACCGGGTGTCACAAGACCACAACACTGTAGTAGTATACTGGGTGTCACAAGACACAACACTATAGCAGTATACTGGGTGTCACAAGACACAACACTGTAGTAGTATACTGGGTGTCACAAGACACAACACTGTAGTAGTATACTGGGTGTCACAAGACACAACACTGTAGTAGTATACTGGGTGTCACAAGACACAACACTGTAGTAGTATACTGGGTGTCACAAGACACAACACTGTAGCAGTATACTGGGTGTCACAAGACACAACACTGTAGCAGTATACTGGGTGTCACAAGACACAACACTGTAGTAGTATACTGGGTGTCACAAGACACAACACTGTAGTAGTATACAGGGTGTCACAAGACCACAACACTGTAGCAGTATACTGGGTGTCACAAGACACAACACTGTAGTAGTATACTGGGTGTCACAAGACACAACACTGTAGCAGTATACTGGGTGTCACAAGACACAACACTGTAGTAGTATACTGGGTGTCACAAGACACAACACTGTAGTAGTATACTGGGTGTCACAAGACACAACACTGTAGCAGTATACAGGGTGTCACAAGACCACAACACTGTAGCAGTATACTGGGTGTCACAAGACACAACACTGTAGCAGTATACAGGGTGTCACAAGACCACAACACTGTAGCAGTATACTGGGTGTCACAAGACACAACACTGTAGCAGTATACTGGGTGTCACAAGACCACAACACTGTAGTAGTATACAGGGTGTCACAAGACACAACACTGTAGCAGTATACAGGGTGTCACAAGACCACAACACTGTAGCAGTATACTGGGTGTCACAAGACACAACACTGTAGCAGTATACAGGGTGTCACAAGACACAACACTGTAGCAGTATACAGGGTGTCACAAGACACAACACTGTAGCAGTATACTGGGTGTCACAAGACCACAACACTGTAGCAGTATACAGGGTGTCACAAGACACAACACTGTAGCAGTATACAGGGTGTCACAAGACACAACACTGTAGCAGTATACAGGGTGTCACAAGACCACAACACTGTAGCAGTATACAGGGTGTCACAAGACACAACACTGTAGCAGTATACAGGGTGTCACAAGACCACAACACTGTAGCAGTATACTGGGTGTCACAAGACACAACACTGTAGCAGTATACAGGGTGTCACAAGACACAACACTGTAGCAGTATACTGGGTGTCACAAGACACAACACTGTAGCAGTATACAGGGTGTCACAAGACCACAACACTGTAGCAGTATACTGGGTGTCACAAGACACAACACTGTAGCAGTATACAGGGTGTCACAAGACACAACACTGTAGCAGTATATTGGGTGTCACAAGACACAACACTGTAGCAGTATATTGGGTGTCACAAGACACAACATCCGTAACTCAACGTTCGTAAGTCTAGATTTATTTGCAACAAACTCAGTGAAAAAAATAATATTAAATGCTTCTTTAAAACCCTCTCAGTAAACCCTTTAAGTACACCCTCTCAGTAAGCCCTCTCAGTAAGCCCTCTCAGTAAGCCCTCTCAGTAAGCCCTCTCAGTAAGCCCTCTCAGTAAGCCCTCTCAGTAAGCCCTCTCAGTAAGCCCTCTCAGTAAGCCCTCTCAGTAAACCCTCTCAGTAAACCCTCTCAGTAAACCCTCTCACTTATCCTTAGACGAAACAATTTATCTGAGAACGCTTGAGCAAATTCCACTAGTTTAAATTTGTTTTATAATATTTTGTGATTTTTTTTTTTTTTTGCCCTCGACAAGTTGAAATTTTTCTGGTGGCTTCTTAAGACACTTCTAGTCGTTGAAATATCGTTGTAAGTTCTCCTAAGGAGCTTTTAGTCTTGCGATTCATCCTCGGCGGCACACTCGCTTAAAATTACATTCTCTCCCTCTCTCTTCCCCCTCGCTCTTCCCCCTCGCTCTTCCCCCTCGCCCCCTCCTGCGACCCTTTCGTTCCATAACTCTTCGTTTGCCACATCTCGTCATGATGGATCAATCGCAACGGTCTTAACAAATCAATAACCTCAGACACTTCTCTCCATTACGCTGTTACCACTCTTCAGCGACTGTTGCCTCCAGGTTATGATAATAAATTATGAAAGCAGCCACCATCTGTGAGCCTGGGAAGGCTGGCACAGCTACCAGAGGCCATCTAGTGCACGATTTTACTCGCCCTTCCCCCCATCTCCCCACAAGCACTGCAGGAGAAGATACTGGATAATATTTCTTGGCAAATAGTGATTAACTGCCAGAGTGGAATTTCAGGGGAAATGTTCCAAAACTACAATATTTCTACGACTTACAAACTATATTTGTAATAGCACTCGCGACACATCGAGCGTCTATTTACCAGTAGGTACCTATTTACCTGAAGATACCTACTTACCTGAAGGTCCCTATTTACCTGAAGGTATATATGTACCAGTAGCATTAACGATGTTCCAATAAGTATTGTGAGGTAATTACAAGAAGGTAATGACACACACACACATACGGCTATGGATATCGCAGTTGAAGTTAGATCGAGAGAGACTGCAATATACGATTTGATGTACAGCTTTATACCTGTGACTGTAATCATTACAAATGTTGTACCTTTGTTGATTCACGGAATCTGTGAGTAATGTTACAGGAATACCAGATTTACGACGCCGTTACGTGAATGCTGAGTTTACGCAGACTTGAAATTGTATGGAGCATTACTTGTAACGTCACCCCCCAGACCCCTCTTGGAGTACTTACAAAGGACCTCTTTCTTCATGGCCAAACATCAGCTCAAAGGAACTGCACCAGAAGACTTCTGCATGGTTTCTATCAGAGTGAAGAGCAGTCTATAGGGAAATGGAAGCTGGAACTCTTGAGGTCCTGTGGAAAAGTAGGGAGAGAACGCAAGAGAAGGGAGAAGAACGTAGAATAAATGCAAGGCAGGTTAAAGATAAAAAAAAAGGGGGGGAAAGGTAAAAAAATGAGGAAAGTGAAAAGAGAGAGAAAGAGAGAATAATAAAATGGGATGGAGGTAAAGTGGGAATCAAAGTCTCTGGGAGGACAGGTTTACGGCAGCATTTGGGACCTTTATCCGCAAATTACAGCGAGCATTTATTCTGGGTCCCCACTGTGGCTAGGGGGAACCCCAAGCATCCACTGCCTCACAGCCATCCAAGCACCAACTGCCTCCCGGGATCTACAGACATCCACTGCCTCCCGAGGTCTGCAGAACACTGCCTCCCGGGGTCTACAGAACACTGCCTCCCGGGGTCTACAGAACACTGCCTCCCGGGGTCTGCAAAACACTGCCTCCCAGGGTCTACAAAACACTGCATCCCAGGGTCTACAGATCACTGCGTCCCGGGGTCTATAGACCACACTGCCTCCCGGGATCTACAGAAGACTGCCTCCAGGGATCTACAGAAGACTACTTCCCGGGGTCTATAGAACACTTCATCGTGGGGTCTACAGACATACACTACCTCCCGGGGTCTACAGAACATTTCATCCTGGGGTCTACAGACATACACTTCCTCCCGGGGTCTACAGAACACTGCCTTCCGGGGTCTACAGAACACTGCCTCCCGGGGTCTATAGAACACACTGCCTCCCGGGATCTACAGAACTGCCTCCTGGGGTCTGCAGAACGCTGCCTCCCGGGGTCTATAGAATACTGCCTCCCGGGGTCTATAGAACACACTGCCTCCCGGGGTCTACAGAAGACTGCCTCTCGGGATCTACAGAAGACTACCTCCCGAAGTCTATAGAACACTTCATCGTGGGGTCTACAGACATACACTGCCTCCCGGGGTCTTCAGAACACTGCCTCACGGGGTCTACAGAACACTGCCTCCCGGGGTCTGCAGAACACTGCCTCTCGGGGTCTACAGAACACTTCATCCCGAGGTCTACTGAACACTTCCTCCCGGGGTCAACAGAACACTGCCTTCTGGGGTCTAAAGAACACTTCATCCTGGGGTCTACAGAACACTTCATCCTGGGGTCTACAGACATACACTGCCTCCGGGGTCTTCAGAACACTGCCTCACGAGGTCTACAGGACGCTGCCTCACGGGGCTGCCCTAAGCAAATCAAGTTTATTCCCGAGTTGTTCAGATTTGCCTTCATAATCCAGGAAGTTTTCCATAGAAGACTTTCATGGGATTACTTCCGTATTGATCCTGGCGCCTCTTGTTGATGCTGTTGTGGCTTGTGCAAGACTTACCCTGTCTCCACTACCACCACCCCTTAGTGTGTTTTGTGTCTAGCACCACCCCTAGTGTGTCTTGTTGATGCTGTTGTGGCTTGTGCAAGACTTACCCTGTCACCACTACCACCATCCCCTAGTGTGTTTTGTCTTCACCACCACCAATAGTGTGTCTTGTTGATGCTGTTGTGGCTTGTGCAAGACTTACAATGTCTCCACTACCACCATCCCCTAGTGTGTTTTGTGTCTAGCACCACCCCTAGTGTGTCTTGTTGGTGCTGTTGTGGCTTGTGCAAGACTTACACTGTCTCCACTACCACCATCCCCTAGTGTGTTTTGTGTCTAGCACCACCCCTAGTGTGTCTTGTGTCTAGCACCACCCCTAGTGTGCCTTGTTGATGCTGTTGTGGCTTGTACAAGACTTACCCTGTCTCCACTACCACCATCCCCTAGTGTGTTTTGTCTCTAGCACCACCCCTAGTGTGTCTTGTTGATACTGTTGTGGCTTGTACAATACTTACCCTGTCTCCACTACCACCATCCCCTAGTGTGTCTTGTCTCTTGCACCACCCCTAGTGTGTCTTGTCTCTAGCACCACCCCTGTTGTCTTGTTCTAGACTACCCTGGTGTCTGTCACTAGCACCATCCTAGTGTGTCTTGTCTCTAGTACCACCCATAGTGTGTCTTGCTTCTAGCACCAACCCTAGTGTGTCTTGTCTCTAGCACCACCCAAAGTGTGTCTTGTCTATAGCACCACCCTTAGTGTGTATTGTCTCTAGCATCACCCCTAGTGTGTCTTGTCTCTAGCACCACCCTTAGTGTGTATTGTCTCTAGCATCACCCCTAGTGTGTCTTGTCTCTAGCACCACCCCTACTGTGTCTTGTCTCTAGCACAACCCCTAGTGTGTATTGTCTGTAGCACCACCCCTAGTGTGTCTTGTCTCTAGCACCACCCCTATTGTGTCTTGTCGCTAGCACCAATCTTAGTGTGTCTTGTATCTAGTACCACCCCTAGTGTGTCTTGTCTCTAGCACCACCCCTACTGTGTCTTGTCTCTAGCACCACCCAAAGTGTGTCTTGGCTCTAGCACCACCCTTAGTGTGTATTGTCTCTAGCATCACCCCTACTGTGTCTTGTCTCTAGCACCACCCAAAGTGTGTCTTGTCTCTAGCATCACCCCTAGTGTGTCGTGTCTCTAGCACCACCCCTAGTGTGTCTTGTCTCTAGCACCACCCCTAGTGTGTCTTGTCTCTAGCACAACAACCACCACTAGTGTGTCTTGTCTCCAGAACCACCACCACTAGTGTGTCTTGTATCCACCACCACCACTAGTGTGTCTTGTCTCCACCACCACCACCACTAGTGTGTCTTGTCTCCACCACCACCACCACTAGTGTGTCTTGTCTCCACCACCACCACCACTAGTGTGTCTTGTCTCCACCACCACCACCACCACTAGTGTGTCTTCTCTCCACCACCACCACCACTAGTGTGTCTTGTCTCCAGAACCACCACCACTAGTGTGTCTTGTATCCACCACCACCACTAGTGTGTCTTGTCTCCACCACCACCACCACTAGTGTGTCTTGTCTCCGCCACCACCACTAGTGTGTCTTGTCTCCGCCACCACCACTAGTGTGTCTTGTCTCCACCACCACCACCACTAGTGTGTCTTGTCTCCACCACCACCACCACTAGTGTGTCTTGTCTCCACCACCACCACTAGTGTGTCTTGTCTCCACCACCACCACCACTAGTGTGTCTTGTCTCCACCAGCACCACCTCTAGTGTGTCTTGTCTCCACCACCACCACCACTAATGTGTCTTGTCTCCACCACCACCACTAGTGTGTCTTGTCTCCACCACCACCACTAGTGTGTCTTGTCTCCACCACCACCACCACTAATGTGCCTTGTCTCCACCACCACCACCACTAGTGTGTCTTGTCTCCACCACCACCACTAGTGTGTCTTGTCTCCACCACCACTAGTGTGTCTTGTCTCCTCCACCACTAGTGTGTCTTGTCTCCACCACCACTAGTGTGTCTTGTCTCCTCCACCACTAGTGTGTCTTGTCTCCACCACCACTAGTGTGTCTTGTCTCCACCACCACTAGTGTGTCTTGTCTCCACCACCACTAGTGTGTCTTGTCTCCACCACCACTAGTGTGTCTTGTGTCCACCACCACTAGTGTGTCTTGTCTCCACCACCACTAGTGTGTCTTGTCTCCACCACCACTAGTGTGTCTTGTCTCCACCACCACTAGTGTGTCTTGTCTCCTCCACCACTAGTGTGTCTTGTCTCCACCACCACTAGTGTGTCTTGTCTCCACCACCACTAGTGTGTCTTGTCTCCACCACCACTAGTGTGTCTTGTCTCCACCACCACTAGTGTGTCTTGTCTCCACCACTACTAGTGTGTCTTGTCTCCACCACCACTAGTGTGCTTGTCTCCACCACCACTAGTGTGTCTTGTCTCCACCACCACTAGTGTGTCTTGTCTCCACCACCACTAGTGTGTCTTGTCTCCACCACCACTAGTGTGTCTTGTCTCCACCACCACTAGTGTGTCTTGTCTCCACCACCACTAGTGTGTCTTGTCTCCACCACCACTAGTGTGTCTTGTCTCCACTACCACTAGTGTGTCTTGTCTCCCCCACCAATACTACCACCATTACTGGTGTGCCTTGTCTCCACCACAACCACTAGTGTGTCTTGTCTCCACGACCACTAGTGTGTGTTGTCTCCACCACCACTAGTGCGTCTTGTCTCCACCACCAACACTACCACCACCACTAGTGTGTCTTGTCTCCCCCACCAATATTACCACCATTACTAGTGTGTCTTGTCTCCACCACCACCACTAGTGTGTCTTGTCTCCACCACCACTAGTGCGTCTTGTCTCCACCACCAACACTACCACCACCACTAGTGTGTCTTGTCTCCCTCACCAATACTACCACCATTACTAGTGTGTCTTGTCTCCACCACCACCACTAGTGTGTCTTGTCTCCACCACCACCACTAGTGTGTCTTGTCTCCACCACCACCACTAGTGTGTCTTGTCTCCACCACCACTAGTGTGTCTTGTCTCCCCCACCAATACGTACTACCACCATTACTAGTGTGTCTTGTCTCTACCAATACCACTAGTGTGTCTTGTCACCACCACTCTCAGTATTTTGTTTAAGATGTTCCTAGAGCAATACTCCCACAATTATGTTTTTTTTTAAAGGAAATTATTCTAGTTACTAATGTTTAGAAGAACGTTAACATCTGATATAAAATTTTATCTCTGGACGCTTGAATTTTTTCTAAGCCTCAGAGCATACCAGCAGTGCTAAGTGTATCCCTGACAAGCTATCTTAGAGCATACCAGCAGTGCTAAGTGTATCCCTGACAAGCTATCTTAGAGCATACCAGCAGTGCTAAGTGTATCCCTGACAAGGAATAAAGACACATAAACATTACGTTATTTTTCAAACTCATAAACAAGCTTCGCTTTGGTACATATATTTGATCTCTCAAATATTTGTAGAATTTATTATTAAATCCAATTTTATGCCCAGTTTACCCCATCTGAATGTTTTAATTTAATAAGATTGAAGACAACAGAGGTGTTCTTTGCCCCTATTGTATATGACAGTTATATAGTGGGAAGAAAAAGAGACGGAAGGGTAGGTGGAAGAGGGAGGGGAGTTAGTAAGAGAGGTATGGAAGAAAGTTGTTCTCATATTGTCTAAATGAGAAACTAAATCCCAGCTCTCTGTATCTTTGGGTCACTGTTTCAACTTACATTAGGCCTGGGAAACATATCCATTCACCTGGCTGTCAACTCATTAGAGAATTGTAGATGTATATCAAGAAGTGCTCCTGTTAACCCCTTTTTGGGGCACAGTTCCTAGTTTTGTTTGTATCTTGTCTTGCGCTACCGTTTACAACATGGACTCGACCGTTTACAACATGGACTCGACCGTTTACAACATGGACTCGACCGTTTACAACATGGACACTGAGCCTCTGCGCGGCAAAATATAAAATCAAAATTTGAAATCATTAGCCAGAACACAAGCTGTGTTCAGCACGGTGCTCACTTTACACATTACATTTCCTCTTATTTTGTGCTTTTATTAAATTCTTCAAATGTTAAGTGAGGACTATCCTTTACAACATAACCTATGGCGCTCCACTCAGTAACTTCATGTGTGTGTGTGTGTGTGTGTACTCACCTAATTGTGGTTGCAGGAGTCGAGACTCAGCTCCTGGCCCCACATCATCACTGTTCGCTACTGTGTCCTCTCTCCCTGCTTCATGAGCTTTATCATACCTCGTCTTAAAGCTATGTATGGTTTCTGCCTCCACTACATCCCTTGCTAGACTATTCCACTTCCTGACTACTCTATGGCTGAAGAAATACTTCCTAACATCCCTTTGACTCAGCTGATTCTTCAACTTCCAATTGTGACCCCTTGTTTCTGTGTCCCCTCTCTGGAACATCCTGTCTCTATCCACCTTGTCTATTCCCCGCAGTATTTTGTATGTCGTTATCATGTCTCCCCTAACCCTCCTGTCCTCCAGTGTTGTCAGGCCGATTTCCCTTAACCTTTCTTCGTAGGACATTCCTCTTAGCTCTGGAACTAACATTGTCGCAAACCTTTGCACTTTCTCTAATTTCTTGATGTGCTTGACCAGGTATGGGTTCCAAACTGGTATGGGCCTGACGTACACGGTGTACAGTGTCTTGAACGATTCCTTACTAAGGTATCGGAACGCTATTCTCAGGTTTGCCAGTCGCCCGTATGCTGCAGCAGTAATCTGGTTGATGTGTGCTTCCGGAGACGTGCTTGGTGTTATACTGACCCCAAGATCTTTTTCCTTGAGTGAGGTTTGCAGTCTTTGGCCACCTAGACTATACTCTGTCTGCGGTCTTCTTTGCCCTTCCCCGATCTTCATGACTTTGCATTTGGTGGGATTAAATTCGAGAAGCCAGTTGCTGGACCAGGTGTCCAGCCTGTCCAGGTCTCTTTGTAGTCCTGCCTGATCCACATCTGATTTAATTCTCCTCATTAACTTCACATCATCTGCGAACAGAGACACTTCCGAGTCTATCCCGTGTTTGTGTGTGTGTGTGTGTCTGTGTACTCACCTATTTGTACTCACCTAGTTGTGGTTGCAGGGGTCGATTCATAGTTCCTGGTCCCGCCTCTTCACTGGCCGCTACTGGGTCACTCTCCCTGCGCCATGAGCTTTATCATACCTCTTCTTAAAGCTATGAATAGATCCTGCCTCCACTATATCGCTTCCCAAACTGTTCCACACACACACACACTGTGTGTGTGTGTGTGTATGTGTGTGTGTGTGTCAGTAGTCGCTTTATATTACCCTCAAGTCTCGCTGATTATTATTCATCCTATGCGACAACTTGGTTCAATGGTTCGACTTAGTCTCCCTCAGCACCGCCGTCGTCACCACCACCTCCACCACCACCCTGCAGCAGCAGCAGCAGCAAGGGAGGGGGGGAGGGGAAAGATGCTCGATTGGGAATTGGCAATTGTAAATTATATAATTTTCTTTTTCGTTTGTCTGCAATTTTCTAAATATAGTTTCTCTACTGATAAATGATTGAGAACATAGAAGAAAAATGTATCACACATGCACCCGCACACACACACACACACACGCACACACACACACACGCACACACACACACACACACACACACACACACACACACACACACACACACACACACACACACACACACACACACACACACACACACACACACACACACACACACACACACACGCACACACACACACACACACACGCACACACACACACACACACACACCACACACACACACGACAACACACACGCACAACACACACACACACACACACACACACACACACAACACACGACACACACAGCACACACACACACACCACACACACACACACACACACACACACACACACACACACACACACACACCACACACACACACACACACACACCACACGCACAACACACACACGCACACCCCACACACACACACGCACACACACACACACACACACACAGCACACACAACACACACAACACAACACCACGCACACACACACAACACACACACCCACACACAACACACAGCACAACACAACACAACACACACACCACACACACAACACACACACAACACACACACAACACAACACCACAGCACAACACAACACCACAGCACAAACAACACACGCACAACACAACACCACAGCACAACACAACACCACAGCACAACACAACACCACAGCACAACAACACCACAGCACAACACAACACCACACACAACACCACAGCACAACACACACACAGCACAACACAACACCACAACACAACACAACACCACAGCACAACACAACACCACAGCACAACACAACACCACAGCACAACACACACCACAGCACAACACAACACCACAGCACAACACACACCACAGCACAAACAACACCACAGCACAACACAACACACAGCACAACACAACACCACAGCACAATACAACACCACAGCACAACACCACCACACACAACACACACACACACACACAACACAACACCACAGCACAACACAACACCACACACAACACAACACCACAGCACAATACAACACCACAGCTGACAACACAACACCACAGCACAACTACAACACCACAGCACAACACAACACCACAACACAACACCACAGCACAACACAACACCACATCCCAACACAACACCACAGCACAACACAACACAACAACACAACACCCCACAGCACAACACCACAGCACAACACAACACCACATCACAACACAACACCACAGCACAACACAACACCACAGCACAACACAACACCACAGCACAACACAACACCACAGCACAACACAACACCACAGCACAACACAACACCACAGCACAACACAACACCACAGCACAACACAACACCACAGCACAACACAACACCACAGCACAACACAACACGCACAACACAACACACACACAAACAACCACACACAACACAACACCACAGCACAACACAACACCACACACAACACAACACCACAGCACAACACAACACCACAGCACAATACAACACCACAGCACAATACAACACCACAGCACAACACAACACCACATCACAACACAACACAACACCACAGCACAACACAACACCACAGCACAACACAACACCACAACACAACACAACACCACAGCACAACACAACACCACAGCACAATACAACACCACAGCACAACACAACACCACAGCACAACACAACACCACAGCACAACACAACACCACAGCACAACACAACACCACAGCACAACAAAACACCACAGCACAACACAACACCACAACACAATACAACACCACAGCACAACACAACACCACAGCACAACACAATGCGGACTAATATTATACAGTTCTGGACAATATTACTACAATATATTACAAAATACTGCAGTATGCTGCCCATATAATACAGTTTAATGGAGTCTAATACAATATACTGCATTGTTCCCTCTGTCTTGATTCTTGTGATACAGTTATCATGTGAACTATCTTATGTGAACTATCTTATGTGAACTATCTTATGTGAACTATCTTATGTGAACTATCTTATGTGAACTATCTTAAAAGCTAAAATTTTAAAGTTGTCTAGAATATATTTTCTTATGGAAGAAATGTCTATCTCTAAAAATTTCTCAGTAAAATTTCAGCCATATTATCCTGTGATAGATCAGCGTTATCCTCCAGTGATAGATCCTTCCTATATCCCATGCTTAGGCTTCTTCCTGAGGGCAAAGGTAACTACTGACCACGTGACTAACAAGGCTGTTACTGCTCGCCGCCTGCACCCCTCACATAACCTTCACAGTCTGGGTGTTCCGGAACTTCTTTCATTCTACCTTCTTTCATTCTACCTTCTTTCATTCTATCTTCTTTCATTCTACCTTCTTTCATTCTACCTTCTTTCATTCTACCTTCTTTCATTCTACCTTCTTTCATTCTACCTTCTTTCATTCTACCTTCTTTCATTCTACTTTCTTTCATTCTACCTTCTTTCATTCAACCTTCTTTCTGGAAATATTTCTTGTATCTTACTGAGTCATAGACCACGAATGTTGACACAACGTTCTCTAATGGTGCTTACAGCTTCCCTTCCTTGGTTTTCACTGGGTTTACTTCACACCCACTCTAGCAACTCTCACTCCAGCAGCTCTCACTCCAGCAGCTCTCACTCTAGCAACTCTCACTCCAGCAAGTTGTTATGACAACGTGTAGATTAGGTCTTTGATCCATCAGGCATTTTATAACTGAAGAGCAGCAATACACTAGAAAAATACACGAGAAGAGGAATACAAGAGGAGTATTATAACTGGTGACTCAAGTAGTGTCAGGTGAAACAAACACACACACACACACACACACAGGAAGTGGAATAGCTTGGGAAGTGATGTAGTGGAGGCAGGATCCATTCATAGCTTTAAGAAGAGGTATGATAAGGCTCATGGCGAAGGGAGAGTGACCCAGTAGCGGCCAGTGAAGAGGCGGGTCCAGGAGCTATGACTCGACCCCTGCAACCACAACTAGGTGAGTACACACACACACACATACACACACACACACACACTCACGCACATACTCCCACATACACACTATTGCGCCCCCAGAATTGGGCCTCATTATATATATACCTGTATGATATATTTTATGTATATTTTCCATTTTCTATAATTTTATATTGCTGATATTCTCGATAATAGCTAAATCGTTAATATCTTGCTTTATATTATTATTGGACTATTATTGGACTTTTATTTGACTTAGCTATATTTATTAGGTAAGATGTAACATTTTATATTGTGCTCGAATATGTCGTAGCTGCCTTGGAGTTAGCAAACTACCATTTGAGACTACGCTTGTGATACTGCCGGTGTCTAGTTGCTGGGAGGAGTCAGTCGCTGACCACACCTGAGCTGGGTGGTTGTTCCTCTTCCCTCTCTCTCTCTGGCCTGCTGACCATCGTCGAGTCAACACCTTGCTCCTATTTCTACTTGTTTTCTCGCCATTTAGACTGTTTGGGTAGAGTATGTATTCGGTGGTGAGACGAAACATACTTCTCAGGACTCTGTGTAACTCTGTTCACAGAGAATAGACTAGACAGTGATTTTCGACGTTTTTCTGGGTTGTGTGTCACATTGACACTCTGATACAACTCAGGTCTCAAGCTATAGCTCTGGACCTACTTCGATAAGGCATCTGTGCACCGCCACAGTCTGGGATTGTTTATGCTAAACCTAGCTTCAGTAGAAAGGGAGTTTTGTGACTATTTTGGAGGATCTATTGATGGTCTCCAGTTAGGGTCGATTTTCTATCTCCTGGTTCCTGACGCTGTGTTGCTGTTGCTTGTTGTATTGCTGTTCTGCGAATGGGTCATTTTACTGGTCAATCAAGCTGTTCTGATTGTCAGTTTGTTAGAGAAGCTAGCTTATGAGAAGTTCAGTCGGACACTGGTTGAGTCGAGTCTTAGAGTTACCGGGAGCACACTCATACACACATTTATTCATAATTATATATATTATTATAATTACTGACATTTTACCTGATGGTACTTCTGAGTCATTTTTATATATGTGCCCTCAGCACAGTCTTATTGTATATGAGAGCAGTGTAGGAGCTACCCTCCTAATTAACCTCCTAATTCATAACTTAATGAACATCCTTATCATATGTACATATATTTACTTTAAAACCCTAGACAATAACTTGGTTAATAAACATATTAAATTTTATGCTTTGGTTAGTATCCTACCAGTTGTAATCCTCATGGAGCTTATTGAATATATCGGATAACTGGACCAGGATACTGACTTTGTTGCAAAAGCCCAGTAACAGGCTAGATGCTAGAAGGGCTATCCTTTCTAGTGTTCGCTGGAGATGTCTATTGCTAATAGATATCGTGTCATTTTGTAACACACACATGCACAATCACATGCACACACATTGTGTATGTGCGCTCGCGCGCGCGCGCGTGTGTGTGTTTTACCTGAAACTACTCGAGTCACCAGTTATAATACTCTTGTATTCCTCCTCTCGTGTATACATAATCACATGCACAATCACTTTGTAGATTGCATATTCCTGGACTGTAAGAAGGCATTTCACACAGTTCCACACAAGAGATTAGTGCAGAAGCTGGAGGACCAGGTAGGGATAACAGGGAAGGCACTACAATGGATCAGGGAATACCTGTCAGGAAGACAGCAGCGAGTCATGGTACGTGGCGAGGTGTCAGAGTGGGCGCCGGTGACGAGTGGGGTTCCACAGGGGTCAGTCCTAGGACCGGTGCTGTTTCTGGTATTTGTGAACGACTTGACGGAAGAAATAGACTCCGAAGTGTCCCTGTTTGCAGATGATGTGAAGTTGATGAGAAGAATTCAATCGGACGAGGACCAGGCAGAACTACAAAGGGATCTGGACAGGCTGCAAGCCTGGTCCAGCAATTAGCTCCTGGAGTTCAACCCCACCAAGTGCAAAGTCATGAAGATTGGGGAAGGGCAAAGAAGACCGCAGACGGAGTACAGTCTAGGGGGCCAGAGACTGCAAACCTCAAGCAAGGAAAAAAATCTTGGGGTGAGTATAACACCAGGCACGTCTCCTGAGGCGCACATCAACCAAATAACTGCTGCAGCATATGGGCGCCTAGCTAATCTAAGAACAGCATTCCGACATCTTAATAAAGAATCGTTCAGGACTCTGTACACTGTGTACGTTAGGCCCATACTGGAGTATGCAGCACCAGTTTGGAACCCACGTATAGATAAGCACGTAAAGAAGCTAGAGAAAGTGAAAAGGTTTGCAACAAGACTAGTCACGGAGCTAAGGGGTATGTCCTACGAGGAGAGGTTCAGGGAAATCGACCTGACGACACTGGAGGACAGGAGAGATGGGGGGACATGATAACGACATATAAGATACTGAGAGGAATAGACAAGGTGGACAGAGACAGAATGTTCCAGAGATGGGACACAGCAACAAGGTGACACAGTTGGAAGTTGAAGACTCAAATGAATCACAGGGATGTTAGGAAGTATTTCTTCAGTCATAGAGTGGTCGGGAAGTGGAATAGCTTGGGAAGCGATGTAGTGGAGGCAGGGTCCATACATACCTTTAAGGAGAGGTATGATAAAGCTCATGGAGCAGGGAGCGTGACCCAGTAGCGGCCAGTGAAGAGGCGGGGCCAGGAGCTATGACTCGACCCCTGCAACCACAACTAGGTGAGTACACACCCTAAGAAACCAGCAACCAAACACACACCACACCCCACATGAAAGGAAACTGAAGGTATGGTACATCAACGCTGATGGTATAACGAACAAGTGGGAGGAGTAGCACGAAAGAATCGCACATGCGTCACCAGACGTCATAGCCCTCACAGAAACCAAACTCTCAGGAATGATAACTAATGCCATCTTTCCAACTGGATATCGAATCTTGAGGAAAGACAGAGGGAACAGGGGAGGGGGTGGAGGAGTGGTACTGCTCATCAAAAACCAATGGGATTTTAAGGAGTTGGAGAGAGTGGACAGAGAAAAAGCAAGGGACTACATAATATGAACACTTCATACTAGAGGTCCCAAGGTGGTGATTGCAGTGATGTATAATCCACCACAGAACAGCAGGAAGCCAAGACAAGAATATGATGAGAATGACAGAGATGGTTGACACACTGGCTGAAGGGCCAGTGTGTGCTCTGCCCATATGGGCAAAGCAAAGCTACTGGTCGTGGGTGACTTCAAGCACAAAGAAATCGACTGGGAAAACCTGGAGTCACATGGGGGCCCAGAAACGTGGAGGGCAAAGATATTGGAGGTGGTACTGGAAAACCTCATGCATCAACACGTTAAGGACACTACCAGAGAGAGGGGAGAGGATAAACCAGCAAGACTGGACCTAGTGTTTACCTTGAATAGTGCAGATATTGAGAACATCACATATGAAAGGCCCCTCGGAGCTAGTGATGACGTGGAGAGAGGCAGGAAGGGCAAGAGGAATGAAGCCAAGCTGCAATAGAAGGGACTACACAGGCATGAGAAATTTCCTGTGCGAGGTCCAGTTTGACAGATAACTGACAGGGAAAACAGTAAATGAGATGATGGAATATGTGACAACAATATACAAGGCAGCAGAGGAGAGGTTTGTACCCAAGGGCAACAGACATAATGAGAAGGCCAGGATGAGCCCTTGGTTCACAGAAAGGTGTAGAGAGGCTAAAACCAAGTGCGCTAGAGAACGGAAGAAGTATAGAAGGCAAAAGACCCAGTAGAACAAGGAGAGTAGTCGAAGAGCAAGAAATGAATATGCATAGGTAAAGAGAGAGGCCCAGCGACAATACGAAAACGACATAGCAGCGAAAGTCAAGTCTGAATCAAAGCTGTTGTACAGTCACATCAGGAAGAAAACAACAGTGAAAGACCAGGTAATCAGGCTGAGGAAGGAAGGAGGGGAGATCACAAGAAATGACCTTGAAGTATGTGAGGAGTTCAACATGAGATTCAAAAAAGTATTCACAGTGGAGACAGAAAAGACTCCGGAAAGACGGAGAGGTGGAATACATCAACAAGTACTCGACACGATACATACAACCGAGGAGGAGGTGAAGAGGTTGCTAATCGAACTAGGTGTCTCAATGGCAATGGGGCCGGATAACATCTCTCTGTGGGTCCTGAGAGAGGGAACAGAGACGCTCTGAGTACCCCTAACAATAATCTTCAACACATTTATCGATACAGGGCGACTACCTGAGGTATGGAAGACAGCAAATGTAGTCCCAGTTTTTAAAAAAAGGAGACAGACACGCAGCATTAAACTACAGATCAGTGTCACTGACATGTATAGTATGCAAAGTCATGGAGAAGATTATCAGAAGAGTGGCGGACCACCTAGAAAAAGAATGAGCTTATAAACGACAACCAGCTCGGATTCAGAGACGGAAAATCCTGTGTCACACACCTACTGGAGTTCTATGACAAGGTGACAGCAGTAAGACAAGAGAGAAAGAGAGAGGTGGGAAGATTGCATTTTCTTGGACTGTATGAAGGTTTTTGACACAGTTCTACACAAGAGTTTAGTGCAAAAGATGGAGGACCAGGCAGGTATAACAGGGAAGGCACTACAATGGATCAGAGAATACCTGACGGAAAGGCAGCAGTGAGTCATGGTACGTGATGAGGTGTCAGAGTGAGCGCCTGTGGCGAGCGGGTTTCCACAGGGGTCAGTCCTAGGAACAGTGCTGTTTCTGGTATGAGTGAATGACATGACGGAAGGAATAGACTCAGAAGTGTCTCTGTTTGCAGACGATGTAAAGTTAATGAGGAGAATTCAGTCAGAGGAGGACAAGGCAGGACTACAGTTTCTGGACCAGGCTTCATGCCTGGTCTAGAAATTGGCTTCTGGAGTTCAACCCCACCAAATGCAAAGTCATGAAGATCGGGTTAGGCAAAGAAGACCGCAGACAGAGTACGGTCTAGGGGGCCAAAGACTGCAAACCTTACTCAAGAACAGGATCTCGGAGTGTGTATAATACCGAGCACATCTCCTGAGGTGCACATCAACCAAATAACTGCCGCAACATATGGGCGACTGGCGAACCTAAGAATAGCATTCCGGTATCTCAGTAAAGAGTCGTTTCGGACTCTGTACACCGTGTAAGTCAGACCCATATAGGAGTATGCAGCACCAGTTTGGAACACACTCCCGGGCAAGCACGTCAAGAAACTAGAGAAAGTGCAAAAATTTGCAACACGATTAGTTCCGGAACTGAGAGGTATGTCTTATGAAGAGAGGTTAAGGGAACTCAACCTGATGACACTAGAGGATAGGAGGGACAGGGGGGACATGATAACAACGTATAAAATACTGAGAGGAATTAACAAGGTGGACAGGGCTCGAATGTTTCATAGATGGGATACAGAAACAAGGGGCCACAATTGGAAGCTGAAAACCCAGATGAGTCATAGGGATGTTAAGAAGTATTTCTTTAGCCAAGTTGTCAGGAAGTGGAATAATCTGGAGAGTGAAGTAGTGGAAGCAAGTTCCATACATAGCTTTAAGAAGAAGTACGATAAAGCTTATGGAGCAGGTAGAGAGTGAATTAGTATCGACCAGTGAAGAAGCGGGGTCAGGAGCTATGAATCGACCCCTGCAACCACATATAGGTGAGTACACACTCACACACACTCACATAGTCACCAAAGCTATGAAATACAGCTAAACGGGACGTAATTAAATTTTGTGTTGTTAGAGAGTTACAACGGAGAGCTGGTCCTGGAGAGACAAAGTAATTTGTGAAGGTAATCAGGCAGATTTTGAGAGCAAATAGCATTAGTAAATTAGAAGATGATTTTGGGGTAATTATGAAGACTTGTCAGCGAGCAAAGACGACTACCATGATACCAGTCGTCAGGTTGCTTTATGCTTTTCAAACGTACCCTCGATTTACTAAATACGAATTACTATTAGTGTGTACTCAATTGTACTCACCTAATTGTGGTTGTAGGGATCGGGTCACTGGTCGCTACTAGGTCCATTCCCTCCCTGCTCCATAAACTTCATCATACCTCTTCTTAAAGCAATGTATGGATCCTGCCTCCACTACATCACTCTGTAGAATGTTCCACTTCATGACAACTCTATAACTGAAGAAGTACTTCCTAACATCTCTGTGACTCATTTGAGTTTTAAACTTCCAGTTGTGACCCCTTGTTGTGTCCCATCGCTGAAACATTCTGTCCCTATTAACCTTGTCGATTCCTCTCGGTATTTTATATGTTGTTATCATGTCCCTTCTATCCCTCCTGTCCTCCAGTGTTGTCAGGTTGAGCTCCCTTAGCTTCTCCTCGTAGGACAAACCCCTCAGCTCCCGGATTAGTCTTGCTGTAAACCTTTGTATTTTCTCTATTTTTTTTTACGTGCTTGACCAGGTGTGGGCTCCATGCTGGTGCTGCATACTTTAATATGGATCTGACGTACAAGGTGTACAGTATAGTTAATGACTCCTTATTTAGATGTCGAAACGCTATTCTTAGATTTGCCAGGCTCCAGTATGCTGCAGCAGTTATTTGGTTGATGTCGCCTCAGGAGATGTACTCGGTATGATGCTCACCACAAGATCTTTTTCCTTGAGTGAGTTTTGCAGCCTCTGATCTCTTAGGCTGTACTTCGTCTGCTGTCTCCTTTGTCTTTTCCCAAGCTTCATAACTTTGTACTTGCTGGGGTTAAACTCCAGGAGCCATTTGTCGGACCAGGCTTACAGCCTGTCCAGATCCCCCTGTAGGCTTACCTGGTCCTCGTCCGTTTGTATTCTCCTCAATAGTTTTACATCGTCTACGAAAGAGGACACCTCTAAGTCTATCCCTTCTGTCGCGTCATTCACATACAAGAGCACTGGACTTAGGACTGATCCTTGTGGACCCCCACTCGACACAGGCGCCCACTCTGACACCTCGTCCCGTACCAACACTCGTTGTGTCCTTCCTGTGGGGAATTCCCTGATCCATTGCAGATGCCGTGCTCCTTCCTTAAGTGAATGTAACCTGACCTGGCTGGGTCGGGGCATTTGCTTAAGCCGGTGGGAGACTTGGACTTGCCTCGCATGGGCCAGTAGGCCTGCTGCAGTGTTCCTTCTTTCTTATGTTCTTATGTGTCGAAAGCCTTCTTACAGTCCAAGAAGACACAGTGTACCCATCTCTCTCTCTCCTGTATTGCTTATGTTACCTTGTCACAGAACTGTGAGTGTACTCACCTAGTTGTGGTTGCAGGGGTCGAGTCAAAGCTCCTGGCCCCGCCTCTTCACTGGCCGCTACTGTGTGTGTGTGTGTGTGTGTGTGTGTGTGTGTGTGTGTGTGTTTAAAAGCTCTGCATTATTCTTAAATCCATCATGAACAAAATTTTCTGCACGTTTCTTAACGTAGTTAAATAACAGCTATATAGCCGGAAATCTCCAGTCTTAGTCTGTGGAAACCCCGTGACTGCGTCTATGGAACCCCGTGACTGCGTCTATGGAACCCCGTGACTGCGTCTACGGAACCCCTGACTGCGTCTACGGAACCCCGTGACTGCGTCTACGGAACCCCTTGACTGCGTCTACGGAACCCCTTGACTGCGTCTACGGAACCCCTTGACTGCGTCTGCGACTGCTTTTCTTGTTATCTGTTTATTCCACACGTTGCTTGTAATCTTCAATACAAAAAAAAAAAAATACGAGGAGAGCGTTAAAATGGGAGATATAAGACCTCATTACTTAATGTTTTCTGACTGTAAATATTGTGTTTTGTGTTGGTGGCGACGGTTGTTTGTTCTCTACACGTATAGCAGGTGAGCCGGTGTCAGAGGGTGGTGTCAGAGGGTGGTGCCGGTGGTGTCAGAAGGTGGTGTCAGAGGGTGGTGCTGGTGGTGTCAGAGGGTGGTGCTGCTGGTGGTGGTGGTTTCAGAGGGTGGTACTGGTACTGGTGGTGTCAGAAGGTGGAGTTGGAGGTGTCAGAGGGTGGTGCTGGTGGTGTCATAGGATTGTACTGGGGATGTCAGAGGGTGGTGGTGGTATTAGAGGGTGGTGCTGATGGTATCAGAGGGTGGTGCTGGTGGTGTCAGAGGGTGGTGCTGGTATGGGAAAGCGCTAAAACCGTAGGCGTTATAACCCCTGGGGATTCCAGGAAAGGGAAAGTGCAGCATGTCCTTGGATCAAGAGCCCTTCACTCTGAGGGGAGAGTGAGTCCCTCACCCTGAGGGGAGTGAGTGAGTCCCTCACTCTGAGGGGAGAGTGAGTGAGTCCCTCACTCTGAGGGGAGAGTGAGTGAGTCCCTCACTCTGAGGGGAAAGTGAGTCCCTCACTCTGAGGGGAGAGTGAGTGAGTCCATCACTCTGAGGGGGAGAGTGAGTGAGTCCCTCACTCTGAGGGGAGAGTGAGTGAGTCCCTCACTCTGAGGGGAGAGTGAGTCCCTCACTCACTGGACGTCTGGCGCACCATGTTAAATGTCCCCTCGATGCAAAATCTCAAAAAATCTCCGTTTCCCCTTTATTCTTCCTCCCTCCTTCTCTTCCACAGCCTTCTCGTTCCTCCCTTTTCCAATTCTCTGGCTCCCTCTTCCATTTCTCATTACATGTATATTTTGCCCGGCCGGAGGGAGGACTTTACAACGATATCACAAATTCCCTTTAATGAGGGAGGAGGAGGTGCCGTGAGGACGGTGATGGGATCTTGATCCAAGGAACTGGAGTTGCCCTTCCATTCATTGGATCAAAAAAATTTCACTAAAAACCAGCAATTAGGAGAGGAACCTGATGACGTTGTTTCGGTACCTTCCTGGACCGTTGTCCAGGAAGGACTCAACTTTAAGTTGCTTTCTTTAAGTGCTGGTTTTGGTTGAATTGTTCCAGCCACGACACCGCAACTTATTCTCAATATATGTTGACTATGTGCGGAAAAGAATGGAAGGTACCTGAGGATCGACAGCAATCATGTCTTATTCCTTCGTATAAGGTAAAAGGCTGCAAGACAATGTAAATATTATCGGGGGGGTATAAGCCTGTTGAGTATACTGGGTAAAATGTTTGGTAGGATATTTATCGTAAGAGTGAAGGATAAGAGAAAATTGGATTGCACAAGGAACAAGAAGGATTTACGAAGGACAGGGAATGTGTAGACCAAGTGTTTATACTGAAGCATGTAAGTGACCAATACTTCTTAGATAAGACTCACGCAGTCGTAACAGCATGATTGTAAACAAACCAGGGTACAGGTGGTGTTAGAACCCATGGCGAGTGAGTCGTCAAACTGCAGGCCAGTGCGCTAGCCACTGGGCCACCTGGCTACAATAAGATTCGCTCAACTAGTTGAATGAATCTTATTGTCTTATTGCCATGAGTTCTAACCCCACCCATACTGTGGCGTCTTAGATAAGGTTAAGGAACTGTTTGTTGCATTTGTAGATAGGGTAGCGATGTGGCAGATGTTGCAAATGCATGTAACAGGTAGTTGCAAACACTTTCTATGCACAGCTGCATAACCTTCACATAGAGTACGGTAGCCATACACTGTGTAACTCATAGACACTAGAGCAGCCGCACTCTAGAAATAATACTACGAGAATACTACTAGTACCTAAAAGTATAACTACCGCCCGTACTACCGTCAGTATTACCATCAGTACCACTATCAGTACTACTATCAGTACTACCATCTGTACTGCTATCAGTACTACTATCAATACTACCTCATTACTACCATCAGTACTAATGTCAATACCACCACCATCACTACTACTATCAATACCACTTCCATCAGTGCTACTATTAGTACTACTACTATCAATACCACTACCATCAGTACTACTGTCAATACCACCACCATCAGTACTACTGTGAATACCACCACCATCAGTACTACTATCATTACCACCACCATCAGTACTACTATCATTACCACCACCATCAGTACTACTATCATTACCACCACCACCAGTACTATTATCATTACCACCACCATCAGTACTATCATTACCACCACCATCAGCACTACTATCATTACCACCACCACCAGTACTATTATCATTACCACCACCATCAGTACTATCATTACCACCACCATCAGTACTACAATCATTACCACCACCATCAGTACTATTATCATTACCACCACCATCAGTACTATCATTACCACCACCATCAGCACTACTATCATTACCACCACCACCAGTACTACTATCATTACCACCATCATCAGTACTACTGTCATTACCACCATCATCAGTACTACTGTCAATACCACCACCATCAGTACTACTGTCAATACCACCACCATCAGTACTACTGTCAATACCACCATCAGTACTACTATCATTACCACCACCATCAGTACTACTGTCAATACCACCACCATCAGTACTACTATCATTACCACAACCATCAGTACTACTGTCAATACCACCACCATCAGTACTACTGTCAATACCACCACCATCAGTACTACTATCATTACCACAACCATCAGTACTACTGTCAATACCACCACCATCAGTACTACTGTCAATACCACCACCATCAGTACTACTGTCAATACCACCACCATCAGTACTACTGTCAATACCACCACCATCAGTACTACTGTCAATACCACCACCATCAGTACTACTGTCAATACCACCATCAGTACTACTATCATTACCACTACTGTTACGCCCTTTGTTCGTAATTTAACAAGAGTTATTTGCTTATTGTGTTGCTTTGGCTTTTTCACTTATTATATTATGGGTATCTTCATTAATACCTAAAATAAAGATACTCTGCTTTATAGTAGTATCTGGCCATGAATTATTTAGTTGTGTTGTTAGGTAGGATGTTTTATAAGCTTGAAACTACTGGTACAATTATGTTAAAGTACCATGTAGCTGATAGAGTCTGCCAACCTCCCGCTCAGTCCCAGGTGGTGTCGAACAGGGGAACCTTACCCAAGGCAGTTCATTCTCACCTCTGGACGAGAAAGTGTCTAGCCGTGGAGCATGGGCCAGTAGGCCTGCTGCAGTGTTCCTTCTTTTTTATGTTCTTCTTCTTTCTTATATTTAGACCCCAATTGAGATTACGGTGAACTCTTGGGGAATTCAGAGGTCCCCTTGGACGGAGATCTCTTGGGCTGAGCAAGTGGTCGGCGAATTATCCGTATTGAAAATTCTATGTGGATAGAGTCTGTTAATTTAACCGCCCTGTGGTTATAAGGATCCAGCTGACAAAGAGACTAAGTTTGTGTTCTGTGTCACGACTGAAGATTCTTGGAGATGAGTCACTGACCAGTTCAGGCTGTAGTGTAATATATTGTAATCTATTGAGGGAGCATTACGGACCTCTTACTCTTATTAAACATAGAAAAGTTTAAAGGTCGTCAGGACTGATTGTGATTATTTAATCTGAAACTATTGTGTTCTTAAGTATTTATCTTTTGTGAAGTATATCAGTATTACTCATACCAACCATATGAGTACTGTGTTTTAACATCTATATAAGTTACTAAGTATATTAAGAAACTTGGTATAATACTGATTAAAAACTTGAAAATACGGTATAGAGCTTATTTCTCCCAGATAAAACTTTAAAGAGGAAGGAGACATAACCTGATCAGTACTACTATTAGTACCACCACTATCATTACCACTACCATCAGTGCCAGGTGAGTTCTTCATCTGAATAACATTAAAAAATGCCGAAGTTCTGTTCTATATATCCCAGTAGATGGCGGAGTGTGATGTGTGGCACTGGGCGTGCCACAACCAGGGAACCCTCTCCGGGCAAGTGCCAGTGGGAGCCACAACACACTTCGCCACTCACAAACCAACATACTAACTGCCCCGGTTACTTTCTCACCAGGAAAGTTAACTTTCTTCATGTGTTATCAATAGTCTCCTTGAGCGCCCTCTTAGATCCCCTGATGGGTGGGTTGGTGATGGTGGGCTCCGTGATGGGTGGGTTGGTGATGGTGGGCTCCGTGATGGGTGGGTTGGTGATGGTGGGCTCCGTGATGGGCGGGTCTGTGGTGGAAGGGCGTGGGTCTGCCACCTCCTCCTCCCTCCGTGGACACCCCCCAACACTGCTGCCTCCGTGGACACCCCAACACTGCTGCCTCCGTGGACACCCCCAACACTGCAGCCTCCGTGGACACCCCCAACACTGCTGCCTCTGTGGACACCACAACACTGCTGCATCCGTGAACACCCCAACACTGCTGCCTCCGTGGACACCCCCAACACTGCTGCCTCCGTGGACACCCCAAACACTGCTGCCTTCGTGGAGACTCCCCAACACTACTGCCTTCGTGGACACCCCAACACTGCTGCCTCCGTGGACACCCCAACACTGCTGCCTCCGTGGACACCCCAACACTGCTGCCTCCGTGGACACCCCCAACACTGCTGCCTCCGTGGACACACCCCAACACTGCTGCCTCCGTGGACACCCCCAACACTGCTGCCTCCGTGGACACCCCAACACTGCTGCCTCCGTGGACACCCCCAACACTGCTGCCTCCGTGGACACCCCAACACTGCTGCCTCCGTGGACACCCCCAACACTGCTGCATCCGTGAACACCCCAATACTGCTGCCTCCGTGGACACCCCCAACACTGCTGCCTCCGTGGACACCCCCAACACTGCTGCCTCCGTGGACACCCCAACACTGCTGCCTCCGTGGACACCCCCAACACTGCTGCCTCCGTGGACACACCCCAACACTGCTGCCTCCGTGGACACCCCCAACACTGCTGCCTCCGTGGACACCCCAACACTGCTGCCTCCGTGGACACCCCCAACACTGCTGCCTCCGTGGACACCCCCAACACTGCTGCCTCCGTGGACACCCCAACACTGCTGCCTCCGTGGACACCCCCAACACTGCTGCATCCGTGAACACCCCAACACTGCTGGCTCCGTGAACACACCCCAACACTGCTGCCTCCGTGGACACCCCCAACACTGCTGCCTCCGTGAACACCCCCAACACTGCTGCCTCCGTGGACACCCCCAACACTGCTGCCTCCGTGGACACCCCAACACTGCTGCCTCCGTGAACACCCCAACACTGCTGCCTCCGTGGACACCCCCAACACTGCTGCCTCCGTGGACACCCCAACACTGCTGCCTCCGTGGACACCCCCAACACTGCTGCCTCCGTGGACACCCCCAACACTGCTGCCTCGTGAACACCCCAACACTGCTGCCTCCGTGGACACCCCCAACACTGCTGCCTCCGTGGACACCCCAACACTGCTGCCTCCGTGGACACCCCTAACACTGCTGCTTCCGTGGACACCCCCAACACTGCTGCCTCCGTGGACACCCCCAACACTGCTGCCTCCGTGGACACCCCCAACACTGCTGCCTCCGTGAACACCCCAACACTGCTGCCTCCGTGGACACCCCCAACACTGCTGCCTCCGTGGACACCCCAACACTGCTGCCTCCGTGGACACCCCAACACTGCTGCCTCCGTGGACACCCCCAACACTGCTGCCTCCGTGGACACTCCCAACACTGCTGCCTCCGTGGACACCCCCAACACTGCTGCCTCCGTGAACACCCCAACACTGCTGCCTCCGTGGACACCCCCAACACTGCTGCCTCCGTGGACACCCCCAACACTGCTGCCTCCGTGGACACCCCAACACTGCTGCCTCCGTGGACACCCCCAACACTGCTGCCTCCGTGGACACCCCAACACTGCTGCCTCCGTGGACACCCCAACACTGCTGCCTCCGTGGACACCCCCAACACTGCTGCCTCCGTGGACACCCCCAACACTGCTGCCTCCGTGGACACCCCCAACACTGCTGCCTCTGTGGACACCCCCAACACTGCAGCCTCCGTGGACACCCCCAACACTGCTGCCTCCGTGGACACCACAACACTGCTGCATCCGTGAACACCCCAACACTGTTGCCTCCGTGGACACCCCAACACTGCTGCCTCCGTGGACACCCCAAACACTGCTGCCTCCGTGGACACCCCCAACACTGCTGCCTCCGTGGACACCCCAAACACTGCTGCCTCCGTGGACACCCCAACACTGCTGCCTCCGTGGACACCCCAACACTGCTGCCTCCGTGGACACCCCCAACACTGCTGCCTCCGTGGACACCCCCAACACTGCTGCCTCCGTGGACACCCCCAACACTGCTGCCTCCGTGGACACCCCCAACACTGCTGCCTCCGTGGACACCCCCAACACTGCTGCCTCCGTGACTAACATTCAGTGGACGCTCTCAACTCCACTTACCTCAGAACTCCTCCTAAGAGCATTGAATATGTCTTTTTTAACTTACTTTCGCCAGGTTGGTACTTCCCTAAGTCACTTGCCACGCGTTTTCCGTTCACGTTTATTCCCACGTTTCGCTCATCCATTATAATTACCATCTTATCCACACTTTTCATAATTTAGCTTTTATTCCTTTTCCAAAATTATTGATTTTTTTTTCTTCAGTTTACATAAATTTCCTATTCGTCTAATAACAGTTTTCTTATTAGCACGATAAACTATTTTAAGTTGCCAGTGAGAATGGGGGTCAGTGGTATACAATACCATGGAAAAAGGACTATCGTATATTATCTAGGAGTCAGGGACAGACAAGAAGGCTCTCTAGGGACAAGCCTGCTTCGAAGAGCATTATGTAACAAAAAAGTATATTATCCAAAGAAGGAAGAGTGTTATTAAGCATCTTATTTCAAAGATAATGCATCAAATTCAATGTACTTAATCTCGTCTATTTTTTAACTTCAAAATCGTTCTCCAGGTGTTTTCTATTTTAAAACCACTTTCTATATATAATTCTGTTTTAGACAATTTTGCATAAAACCACATGCAGTTTTATTTTTCTCAGTCTTCTCTAAATTTACACACCAAATTTATTCACAGAACTAGGAACTGTGTGGCGTCGTAAGAGTATGTTACAATTTATTCGGCGTATGTCACACTCCCATATAGGCTGCCTCCCAACCAGCGAACCAGGTGCTAAGGGTATGACGAGTTGGGGCCCCTCGTTATGTTAGCACCTTGGTTCAATCAGCCGATGACAAGGAAGCCCGCCAAAGTTGTGAAGAGATGTGGTACACTCGTGAATCAATATTGGCAGACTTACCTCCAAGTCTGGTCGAATACGGATCTCGCCGTGTCTTGTTTGCATTTGCCTTACTGTACATAATCTTTATATATGTATGTACAATAGTACATACATTGCTTGCTGTTTGGTGACGGAAATTTAAGTATTTTCTCTCTCCTCGTTTCTTGGTTATCGTGCTACAACCAGGTGTGCAGGCCATTAGACTCACCTGTGTTCGTAATAAGATGTAAAGCCAACAAATGCTTTTATGTATTCTTTTACACCAATTTTAACAAAGCTACTATGTTGTATCACAAAGCCATCCCACCATCCCATTGTACTGATTAATCAAAGCGGGGAACGGGTGGGGGTTGAACCCATGGCGAGTGAGTCCTAAAACTCACAGACCAGTGAGTACATTTGAGTGCATTTGTGTACACCATAGGGAGGTTAGTATGGGCCGCCACTGTGACCACAAATTTCAAGGGTTCAACCCCCACCCGTTCTGTGATTTGTTTGGAACTTGTTATTACGATTTTAATTTTTCGACTTTAAAAATTGTCTTCCGATATTCCTATTTTAAATCCACCAATTTTTTTTTTTTTTTTACAGTTTTCTTTCTCAAAGTCTAGCTAGGCTGTGTGTTTAAATGTATCACAATCCTGTTCTTCTCCTTCATCTATATCCAGAAACCAAAAATCTTTCACAGAAACAGGAACTGTAAAGCCTAGTGACACCTTCATATTCCTTCACACATTTCAACCAAGCCACTCTGTTATAGCACAACACTAATAATAATTCACAAGTTGTACCTTGAAGCATTTGCTGTCTTCCATGCCATACAGAGCTAACCTTAAATTTCAACAAGATTTATTTCCCATTATATTAACATTATACCTACAATTAGTTGTTCTCCAAATAGTTAATGTATATACCTCGGGTACAATTTCCTGTTTGGCAAAGCATTTTATACGTCCTCCTGACAAACATTTCTCCCCTTCCCCCTTTGTATATTCAGTCATTGTGAACTAACTGATATTCCCTTAATTTGTTATTCAGCTAATATTTTCGAAATCTACGTTCATTTATGATTGTTTTTGCTTGTCATTACATGTAATTTTAGTTCACATAAATGTGTTTGACATTTATAATATATTTAATTCAGTATCGCTGTTTGTAATGCTTCTTAGTTATGTTGATGTTTTGCTCTAGTTTTTCCAGTATGCTTTCTAGATTATGTATAAGCATTTATATTCAACTATTTGGATTGTAATGCGCTAGTGGCTGGCGGTCTGTTTACCCACTGGATGAGTGGCGCTGCCCAGTAAACTAGCTCCCAGGGGATAAAAAATAAACTAGCTCCCAGGGGTAAAAATAAACTAGCTCCCAGGGGGTGAAAAATAAACTAGCTCCCAGGGGGTGAAAAATAAACTAGCTCCCAGGGGGTGAAAAATAAACTAGCTCTCCCTTGCAAAATATAAACTAGCTCTCCCTTGCAAAATATAAACTAGCTCTCCTTTGCAAAATATAAACTAGCTCCCGGGAAGGGGGGAGGGGAGGGTAAAATATAAAATAGCTCTAATTTGCAAAATATAAACTAACTCTCCTGCTCAAAATATAAATTATCTCTCCTTTGCAAAACACAGAGTAGCTCTCCGGCGCAAAATATACAAATAACTTGGGTGCCAGGACCAGGAACAAGAGGACATAATTGGAAACCGAAAATCTAGATTAGTATGACATGAAGAAGTGACAATTTCGGTTTTTTTTTTTACGAGGAGGAATGACGAAGCTCAGTAGACCAAGAACCAGTAACGACAAGTCAGTATAGTTTAACACGAGGGATCAGAAGTTACCGAATAGACTTCCAGGAAAAACAAAACAGAACACACATACACGTTTGTGTGTGTGTGTGCTGACTGTTGTGAGTCACATCCTAGTTTAAAAAAAATACAACTATGCAAACGTTTTCCATTTTAATGCAAAAAAATAATGTGAGAAACACTAGTCCAGGTGAGAGGATTTATAGGGATGGGAACAAGTTATAAACACTGTGATGTTTATCTAAGGATAGTCTAATAAAATCAGAGTGGCTGGAGGGCAGACTGCTGAAGCTTATCCCACAACCAGGGGCTGAACCATCAACCGCAGGCACAGAGGATGGTAAAAGTAACTGGTGCACGGTGCACGGGTTAAGAGTCTTGGTAATGACTTGCAAACATCAACTATACGATAGTTTTAACTCGTCCTGGTTTATCGTAATTGTTTTTTCTAGTGTTATATTTGATCTGTGGGTATCATCGTTCTCTTCAGCGCTAATTGCCTTTCTCTTTTAAGAGCCTCCCGATGTGTGTTTGTGAGAGAGAGAGAGAGAGGGGGGGGAAAGCAAGAGAGAGAGAGAGAGCAAACAAGCCTACGTGTATTTGACACCATCCCAAGCATGTGAGGTCCTTCTACATCAATAACCTCTTGAGCAGGACGGGTCAAGTAGTGCCACGCAGTATTATATTAGCACTCAGAGCCACTCCTGCACTAGGCTCAACTCATGGACATGCCTGTATCTACCACCTTATCTTGAAGTGAGACTATGAGAATAAGAGCAACATTGCCATGGCTAGATCAACTTACTAATAGTCTGCAATCTGGAGAAGAAACTTTAGACGACGTTTTTGCTCTCCTGAATTTGATGGTGATTTGACAATGATTCAATTTGGGTCGAAACGTCTTCTAATTTTTTTTTTTAAAGTGTATGTCCTTTTTTTTTGGCTAGATTATATAAGGAATAATAAGAATTGGGATAGGAAGGACTAGGGTAAGTGTGAATAAATTATATAGTTATTTCTTATATTGCTAAAAGAGTAGCTGTTCTTTTTTTCTAGTGTTTAGTAAACTTATAAAAAGACACAATGGTAACTAATGAGACATGTATTGTGGATACGTTTCGGTTTCCAGGAATTTTATCAAGCCTGTAAAAAACAATACAAGGACAGAGAGAGAGAGAGAGAGAGAGAGAGAGAGAGAGAGAGAGACTCGTGTAGGTAACAGCTCTTAGCTTGAAAACAAAGTTAGGAATCCTTACCCTAACCTTGTTAAACCCTGTGAAAAAAAGCCAGATGCAAGTAGTATGAGCATAAGCACTGCCTGTAGTGGTATTAGTAGTAGTAGTTAAATTGACTTTTAGGTTGTCAGGTAGCGGTGGGGTCTTGTTTTATGGAGAACTCGTGTTAACATTTCGAAGATGGTGAAGCTGCCTTTACTCTGGGTAATTGTGTCTGAAATGAAGATTAATGATGCTTCAAGGCATTTTCGTCTGCGGGAATCTGATTCCTTAATCATTAGGTGGGTGTCGATCCGTATCTTCAAGTGGCTGGTGATCTTACGGTGTTGTACACATGCGTTGTTAAGGTTGTCACATTGTACGCTGAAATACGTTCATTTAGACGTGTTCCTGGGTTTTACACTGCGCGTCCCCGACGTATATCTTGTGAAAGGTTCAAGGTTCTCTACTTGTGAGGTCTTTGATGAATGTGCATGTTGCTATGGCAACTTTAGAGTTGGTTTGTGTAAGCGCTTTGGACACGTTCAGAGCAACTTGGCTGTTGAGAAGGATGATAACTTTGTTCAGAATGCATAGAGACTCGATAAAGAAGCTCGGGGCTACAAATGCCGATGATGATGATGCCTCGTTTAATCTTAGTTCCTTAACTGTAGTGGAAATGTGTAAGGTCATTTTTTTGTAGGCTTTTTGTAGGTTTATAATTTTAAGGTATTAATTTTATGAATGAGGACGTCGAGGAATGGTAACCTGTCATTGGTGTCCTCTTCAAGTGGACTGCGGGTTCATCTTCGTTGAGCCGTCTCTATAGGTTCTGAATGTTTAAACTCACCCATGTAATGTTGCTAGAGATAATTGGTATCTGTGAATGAGGAGTCTGTCTTCTACTAGAATGTTGTCTTCCCTGGTGAGCTGCGTCTGCATCGGAGATGAGCTTTCCTCCCCATTCCTCCACTCTCCTTTCCTCTCTCGCTCTCCCTCATACTTCCCATCTTTCCTTGAATATTTACTCTCCTCCAGGGATGTAGGTGCAGTGTGACATAAATATTGTCGTACCTGTAGGATTCTTTCAGTCACATTCTACCTCAGCACGAAGTCTCTTGTCCACTTTGTTGCCAATAGGATATGTAATGGCTTCTTCTTGCCCTCTTGAAAAACTTAATCTCTTGCATTGCACCTGGAACCCCAATTTCATGAAGATCTTTTATTACCGCCCCTTGTTATACCAGCCTTTCATCTAGACTGGTTTACATTCCTCTTCAAAGCCAAAACTCATGACAGCACGGTCCCTGGAGATCCTTTCATAACCCTGGTGAAGCGTCTCAGTTCCCTGGGGCCCTTCCTCAGCTCCTGTTCTGGATCTGAATGATGTACTGGCAGAACATGTTTATATTTGGGCACATTAAAGACTTGTTCTGTAGTGTTTTTCTTCACCATCAGCTCCTATGTTCTTTAGCACTTTCTATCCTATGGTTTCTTACTTTGTATTTTCCCTGATGTGCAAATGTTAGCACACGAAAATCACTCCCTACGAGGAGATGCAACATCCACGAGTATGTTAAAAGACAACACAATGAGTGTCATGGGCCCAAGACTGTTCAGCTGCCTCCCAGCATACATAATGGGGATTACAAATAGACCCCAGGCTGTATACAAGAGGGCGCTGGACAGGCACCTAAAGTCAGCACCTGACCAGCCGGGCTGTGGTTCGTAAGTAGGTTTGTGTTTGGCCATCAGTAACAGCCTGGTTGATCAGGCTCTGATCCACCACGAGGCTTGGTCACAGACAGGGCCGCGGGGGCGTTGATCCCCCCGAAACCTTCTCCAGGTATACTCCAGCCCATCTTCTCCAGCCAATATTATCTTCCTCTCTCATCTCTGAACCAGCTCTCCATTTTCTTCGTCCTATCTACTTCCAGCAACAGAGGAAGTGCCAGGGTTTTATACCCATGTAGCAGGGTAAACTCTTCATACTTCCTCTTCCCCTAACAATCTTTAATCGATTATTTTCTTTCCCTGCATCCTCTTACCTTTCCCTGCATCCTCTTACCTTTCCCTGCATCCTCTTAAATGCAAATGGGCTCTTTCTTGCTTAGAGTAATTGATTCATGAGCCTCAGTTCCCTTAATTCTTTCTAAATCTTTCTTTCTATTTCTCGTCCCTCTGAATTAGCGCATGTTGAATGGTAGAGCGTAACGCGCCTAGCGGACTGATGATCGAGCCTTCACCATTCCTTGCTCTGTATGACCCACACTGTTTTAGCTCTTCTCATTAATTACGGTAAAAATCACTATGGATATTATTCCCTTTAGTTATTGCTTAACCACAGATTCTTTCCTTTCGTCTTACCCTTTTCTCTGTACGCTTTTTACGTTGTCTCTTTTCTCTGTTTACTCTCATTTCACCTGACGAGGATCTCGAGTTAAAATGAAATTAATTACGATATCTCTTACATTGTAATATTGGTTTGTTACAGTAGTTCAACGACTGTGTATACTGCACTCACTTCTCTACTCACAAGCTGCATATCCTTGTTATTTAGACTGTTAAGACTCTCTCTCTCTCTCTCTCTCTCTCTCTCTCTCTCTCTCTCTCTCTCTCTCTCTCTCTCTCTCTCTCTCTCTCTCTCTCTCTCTCTCTCGCGAGGAGAGAGAGTGCAAGTAATTATATATATTAGACTAGTGCACAAGTCTAGAATATATGTTTTGTTTACAGTGTTTTCTGCATCTTGAGGCAATTTGAGACTGTAATATACCTGGTAATAGCAAGACTGTGGTACTAGCTAGAGTGTGTGATATACATACCCTGTGGTGTGTATACCCTTCATCGAAAGAGATACATCCCTCATTGTGACTTTAGTACGAATACAAATTACCAGCGATGGTTTTATGAATGTTGACATTATTCTCACCCACACTAACGTTAGAAAGGACAAGCTAACAAGCGGCTCTGGGCAGCGACGGGTAATTTTTAAGACCTCTGATTGGCCCGGTGCGCCATTCTCTCTGACTGGGGCCAGAAGGTGGACGGATGGAAAGTCCAGGAGGGTTGTCCAGGAACACAGACGCTTGAATCTTCGAGCCGGTTCTTGGAGTTCCTCCGCCAGTAGTAATCCTTTGGCATATTAGTGAGTGTGGAAGCTTTGTGGATCTTAAGACATTCGTTATGTAGCATACGCTACATAACACACGTTATACAATAAATGCTATAATACATATGTTACGAAACGTACCTTACGAAACAGGTTATAAAACATTCCTTATAAAATCATATATTATAAAACATTACTCATAAAAAAACAGGTTATAAAACACAGGTGATGAAAACACCTTAAAATAATCATATAAGGACACAGAGTGAGGTATGGAGGAAAATACTGGAGCAGCTCCCGGAAAGAAATCAAAGAGATTTATTCTCTGCCGTACATTTATTCTCTTCACTGAGGACGAGGGTCCCCAACGTAGCACTGAGGACGACGGTCCCCAACGTAGCACTGAGGACGAGGGTCCCCAACGTAGTACTGAGGACGAGAGTCCCCAACTTAGCACTGAGGACGAGGGTCCCCAAAGTAGCACTGAGGACGAGGGTCCCCAACGTAGTACTGAGGACGAGGGTCCCCAACGTAGCACTGAGGACGAGGGTCCCCAACGTAGCACTGAGGACGAGGGTCCCCAACGTAGCACTGAGGACGAGGGTCCCCAACGTAGCACTGAGGACGAGGGTCCCCAACGTAGCACTGAGGACGAGGGTCCCCAACGTAGCACTGAGGACGAGGGTCCCCAACGTAGGACTCGCGGTGGTGCTGGTCTGTACTTCAACGCAAAATATGTCCGGTAACGTATAGAGCATACATTACAAAACATACTTTGGAAAATATTCGTTAGAGAATCTACATTCAAAAGATACGTTAACAGACTTACGTTAGAAGGCGGACAATTTCAAACCCAACGGCAGCTAACCTACGGTAGATAACCAACGGCAGCTAACCTACGGTAGATAACCAACGGGAGCTGTGTGTGTGTGTTTGTTTGTGGTGTGTGTAAAAGTGTGCGTGCGGAGAAATTGATAGTGTGTGAGGGGGGAAAGCCTGGTACCGGAATGAAAGTTCTTGTTGTTGCCGTCCTTTGAAGTCACTGCAGATGTTGCTGCTGACGTTGATGCTGACGTTGATGCTGACGTTGATGCTGACGTTGTTGCTGACGTTGATGCTGACGTTGATGCTGACGTTGATGCTGACGTTGTTGCTGACGTTTATGCTGACGTTGTTGCTGACGTTGATCCTGACGTTGATGCTGACGTTGATGCTGACGTTGATGCTGACGTTGTTGCTGACGTTGATGTTGACGTTGATGCTGACGTTGTTGCTGACGTTGTTGCTGACGTTGATGCTGACGCTGCTGACGTTGATGCTGACGTTGATGCTGACGTTGATGCTGACGTTGTTGCTGACGTTGTTGCTGACGTTGTTGCTGACGTTGATGCTGACGTTGTTGCTGACGTTGATGTTGACGTTGATGCTGACGTTGTTGCTGACTTGTTGCTGACGTTGATGCTGACGCTGCTGACGTTGATGCTGACGTTGATGCTGACGTTGATGCTGACGTTGTTGCTGACGTTGTTGCTGACGTTGTTGCTGACGTTGATGCTGACGTTGTTGCTGACGTTGTTGCTGACGTTGATGCTGACGTTGATGCTTACGTTGATGCTGACGTTGATGCTGACGTTGTTGCTGACGTTGATGCTAACGTTGATGCTGACGTTGATGCTGACGTTGTTGCTGACGTTGTTGCTGACGTTGATGCTTACGTTGATGCTGACGTTGATGCTGACGTTGATGCTGACGTTGTTGCTGACGTTGTTGCTGACGTTGATGCTGACGTTGATGCTGACGTTGATGCTGACGTTGATGCTGACTTTGATGCTGACGTTGATGCTGACGTTGATGCTGACGTTGATGCTGACGTTGTTGTTGACGTTGATGCTGACGTTGATGCTGACGTTGTTGCTGACGTTGATGCTGACGTTGATGCTGACGTTGGTGCTGACGTTGATGCTGACGTTGATGCTGACGTTGATGCTGACGTTGATGCTGACGTTGATGCTGACGTTGTTGTTGACGTTGATGCTGACGTTGATGCTGACGTTGTTGCTGACGTTGATGCTGACGTTGATGCTGACGTTGGTGCTGACGTTGATGCTGACGTTGTTGCTAACGTTGATGCTGACGTTGTTGCTAACGTTGATGCTGACGTTGATGCTGACGTTGATGCTGACGTCGCTACTTAGGAGTGTAGGTAAGGAAATATTTATTGTATCCTGAGTGTGAACAAGCCTTTTGTGTGTGTGTGTGTGTGTGTGTGTGTGTGTGACACTGAACATACATTCAACAAAAGGCACACAATAACGGGAATGTAAATGAACAAAAGGAAGACACGAATAAACAGAGATATGAATTAAGATGTTGATATGTAACCCCTCCCCCAAAAAAAAAAAAAAAAAAATTGCCAAGAAATTCAAACTGGACAAATTCATATTTAGAAAGAATGTTTGATGCCAGAGTTATAGATCAGTGAAGCAAATAGCCAAGTCTCTTCAGTGAATTCCTGTTATGTTCTTGTTCTGTTGAAGTTCTTGTTCTGTTGAAGTTCTTGTTCTGTTAAAGTTCTTGTTCTGTTGAAGTTCTTGTTCTGTTGAAGTTCTTGTTCTGTTAAAGTTCTTGTTCTGTTGAAGTTCTTGTTCTGTTGAAGTTCTTGTTCTGTTGAAGTTCTTGTTCTGTTGAAGTTCTTGTTCTGTTGAAGTTCTTGTTCTGTTAAAGTTCTTGTTCTGTTGAAGTTCTTGTTCTGTTGAAGTTCTTGTTCTGTTGAAGTTCTTGTTCTGTTGAAGTTCTTGTTCTGTTGAAGTTCTTGTTCTGGTCTGTTGAAGTTTTTGTTGTTCTGTTGAAGTTTTTGTTCTGTTGAAGTTCTTGCTCTGTTCATGTTCTGTTGAAGTTCTTGTTCTGTTCATGTTCTGTTGTTGAAGTTCCTGTTTAGTTCAAGTTCTGTTGAAGTTGTTCTTGTTCTGTTCGTTATATTTTCCCGTATTTGCATGAAAAAACTTTATCTGCATAATAAACAACAGAGGCTTAGAACATGATCAGCATTAAGGGAAGATTATAGGAACGTATCCATTATGACAGGAGGTAAGGGAAACCTTGGGGAAATATCCCGAAAAAAAAAGATGGAGGAACACTGGAATGAGCTTTATCGTGATGATTGATGTGGAAGAGCTTGTTGATGTCTCTCCACGATGGTAAGTGGTGATAAGGTTGTAGAATATATCCGCAAAGAATATGAAACTGAGACAACCTTCGGATAGGAGGAAGGTACTTGCAAAAATCAGATAAGTGGACACAAATGCAACTAATGTGACATTTTATTGTGGCAACGTTTCGCTCTCCAGGGGGCTTTGTCAAGCCGGCTTGACAAAGCTAGAGGGCGAAACGTTGCCACAAAAAAATGTTACATTAGTTGCACCTGTGTCCACTACTTACCTAACATTCTGTCTGTAAGTTTGTCATTATTATTACCTGTAAAATCGCCTTCAGTGAGGCTACAGACGGGTGGGAGGGAAGGTCATCTCAGGTTCACGAGTGTCTGGTGTAACACCCACGTCCCAGGCCGTCTGTGTCACTGCTCTTCTGATGTTATGGTTACTTTGACGTAGCGTTTATACTGACCCTGTGATTCACGTAATCATAAAAGATACCAATCTATTCAAGGGCCTCCCACCATGCATAAGGGGAATTACCAATAGACCCCTGGCTGCCTTCAAGAGGGAGCTGGACAGATACTTAAAGTCAGTACCCGATCAGCCGGGCTGTGGTTTGTACGTTGGACTACGTGAGGCTAGCAGTAACAGCCTGGTTGATCAGGCCCTGGTCAAGGAAGACACTCCTGGTAGGAGGGAAGGACTGAGCAATTTCATTGACACACTCAGATAAAAATAATCAGAATATTAAACTGATAACAGATGCTCTGGAACACTTAACAGATATTATCTTTATGACTGATGCGGCTGTTAGTGAATGTTTAATCATCGTGGATTAACCGAGGGAGGATTAATACATGACAGTGATTGCACTCATTTCGCAAAAAAAAACTCTGCATAGTACGACTATTAAAAATAAGTGATTTTTTGCAATTGTATCAAATTTAATAAGTAATTTTGAAGTGTGTAGTGAGTGTGAGGTCTCCCGAGGACGCTCACTCGGCAGGGTCACCTCCACATGAAGAAGGGGTCACCCCTCACACAAAGGGGTCATCGTAAGCATGATTTGTCTGAGTATTTAAATGTTGTGTTTTGTACATTATATATGCGTTATGTGCATTTCCGTGCGTACATCTCCACGTATCGAGGATGATGTTCACACTAATTGGTGCTATATATTTTTTATAATATATTGCAGTATTTACCCTATCGTTCATTATATATTGTTTTATTATTATTCTGTTTTAATTATTATTTTTATAAGTTATATATTTTATTATTGTATTTCAATTCAATTATATTTAAAGTGTATACATAACCAATTGAGGAAAAATATGCATTATTATTATTATAACTACTTTAAATCTTAAGTGTAAATAAGCCAGAGAGACGAGAAATACAGAACCTCGACAACCTGGGCTCCATGAGTGGTGCTCAGAGACTCTCTAGAAAATATTCTTTCCTGCAGCTCCTGGCAAGGCTAAATCCGGTACTGGAAGTGATGTAGGCACACTCCATACACAGCCGCAAGACTAGGTATAACAGGGTTCAAGAGGTAAATAACCATAACACTAGCCGATAGTAGTTTAAGAGGTGGGGACAGGAGCTGAGACTCGACGCCCTCATACACACAACTCGAAGTACATGTGTGAATATAATAGTATGTAATAACGACATGTAGGTAGGTAAGACACATGTGCAATAATTAGGTATCTTTATTCCGAAACGTTTCTCCTACACAGTAGGCTTCTTCAGTCGAATACAGAGGAGACAGCAGAAGCAGTGGTGTAAAGATGTAATCAGTCCATCACCTTCGACGAAGTAGTTTTGAGGTGGTCAGTCCCTTAACCTGGAGAATAGTTCAGTTCCATAGTCTGGAACAATGTGATACTGAAATATTAGAATGGAGACTTGTATACCACCAATGGTGAGATGAAGAAAATCTTGAAGACAGAAGAGACAGGGCCCACTAGTAGAAGCAAGACTGTAAGCCTATTGGCCCATGCTAAGCAGGTTCCTCTCAAATCCAAATTTTCTCACTCATAACTATTGCCCCCGAATCTTTTGTCTTCAAGATTTTCTGCATCTCACCTTCGGCTGTATACAAGTCTCCATTCTGATGCTTTAGCTTCACATTGTTCAAGACCATGGAGCTGAACTCTTCTCCAGGCTGAGGGACTCACCACCTCAATACTTCATCTCCCTTGTATTCGCCTGTGTAGGCGAAACGTTTCAGAATAAAGATACCTAGGTGTTGCAACACATGTGTATTACTTAACTCTCATGTGTACACTGAAGCGCACGGGACATACACTCAAACACACGGGACATGCACTCAAACACACGGGACATACACTCAAACACACGGGACATACACTCAAACACACGGGACATGCACTCAAACACACGGGACATGCACTCAAACACACGGGACATACACTCAAACACACGGAACATACACTCAAACACACGGGACATACACTCAAACACACGGGACATACACTCAAACACACGGACATACACTCAAACACACGGACATGCACTCAAACACACGGACATAACTCAAACACACAAGGACATACACCAAACAGACAGAAACACTCAAACACACAGGACATGCACTCAAACACAGGACATACACTCAAACACACAGGAACATACACTCAAACACACACTCACTCAAACACACGGGAATCTCCTCAAACCACACGGCGATACACTCAAACACACAGGACATACTGAACTCAAACACACGGGACATACCTCAAACACACGGACATGCACTCAAACACACGGGACATACACTCAAACACACGGGACATACACTCAAACACACGGGACATACACTCAAACACACGGGACATACACTCAAACACACGGGACATACACTCAAACACACGGGACATGCACTCAAACACACGGGACATGCACTCAAACACACGGGACATACACGTTAAGATTATCAGAGCAGAAGAAAGAAAGAAACCCAAGCTAAGAACAATATCAAAGCGATGAAAGGTAATGAGGAGGGCGAGGAAGAGGAAGTGAGGGAGAGAGAATAGCAAGGAATAATATGAAAGAGACGTAACAATATAACAATATAAAAGAGGGGAGATTGAATTGCCTCTAGATGCAAAACATAGAATGAAATAACATTATGCATGCAGTGAAAATTGCAATACGGGCGTAAAGATAGTGAAAGGGGGGGGAGAGGATGAGTTGGAATGGCAGATAGAATGACATCGCATTTGTGGAGAGGAATATACAGTTACAATACCGTGACTGGGACACTTCACAGATAACCTGCGCTTAGGAGATGACCCTTGTGATGACGTGGGGTTCGTCCTGGACCGAGGTGAGGGAAGGAGACCTGGGGAAAGACGTGGCACTATGGTGTAGGTAAACAAAGATAGAACAGGGGAATTGAAAGTGAAATAATGAGGTGATAAGACGTGAGGGAAATATACATGGTGAGAATAGAGAGCGGAAATGTTGAGTTTAGGTATTGTGGAACGCACGTGTTTGATGCAGGTGTTGCGGGTCACAATGTTGTGGGACGCAGGTGTTGTTGACCACAGGTGTCGGCACTAAGTGAAGCTGGCGGTAGTCTGGTGTAGTCCCTAGTGATTAATAGCAAATTTTAGTAAATACGGATGACGTGAGTGGCTATATGACCCACTGTGATTACACGCTCTTAACAAAATGGTACTTGTTGTTGCTAAGCGGAGTCTTAGTTGCACGAATATTTGACGTTAATTAACGTCGTTAATTAACCCTTTTCGTATGTTATCATTCACACGCAGTTTAGAAAGCAAATTTGATAAAAAAAATAGGTGACAATTTGTGTTTCTACACCAATATAATATCAATTCTCTCATGTACATGCCTATTGGAACTATAATTTCGAACAAGTCATTGAATTTAAGCTCTCACAGGGCTTTTTTTTCAGGGCATTCTCAGCGAAATACTGTAATTAAAACACCTACAATTAGCAAATGCATCAAGATTTATACTACTGTAGATGTTACTATCAGACTATTGCATGTACAGAGCTACATTTTGGAAAACAAGGCGACACCTATAATAAAATAGTTTCGCCTCGTCCGTATCTGATATTTTTTTTTATTAGTCTCCATTCAGCGATTACGTTCTCTTGTATCTGTTGTTCAGCTCCTTTTGTTGAGAGGGAGATTGTTCAGTTCTTTCTGTTGAGAGACTTGTTCAGCTCCTTTTGTTGAGAGACACTGTTGTTCAACTCCTTTTGTTGAGAGACACTGTTGTTCAACTCCTTTTGTTGAGAGACACTGTTGTTCAACTCCTTTTGTTGAGAGACACTGTTGTTCAGCTCCTTTTGTTGAGAGACACTGTTGTTCAACTCCTTTTGTTGAGAGACACTGTTGTTCAGCTCCTTTTGTTGAGAGACACTGTTGTTCAGCTCCTTTTGTTGAGAGACACTGTTGTTCACCTCTTCCTGTTGAGGGAGACTTGTTCAGCTCTTCCTGTTGAGGGAGACTTGTTCAGCTCTTCCTGTTGAGAAACTGTTGTTCAGCTCTTCCTGTTGACAAACACACATCGACCTTTTGGAAGCGTGTTTTAGTCTTTATAAGAATTTGTCTTCTATTATAGTTTTGTTAATGTTGTTGTTACGCTGCTGTGATGGTCTTCCCGAAGATGCTGTGGTGATTTTTGTACCTGTTTATGTTCCTTCTTTAGAAGAATAAAACTATTTATCGCTTTTCATATTTAACATTAATTGCATGAATACAGTTTGAGCTAAGAGAGGAGGAAATAGTCTTCTCTGCTGTTCCAGATTTTCTTGCCATGAGGCATGAAATTTCGTGTACAAAACACGTTAAAAATGTCAACATTTTATGAACTCGTTTGTCAAGTAGAATATAGTGTCATCTTTTCGTCTCCAAATTGCATAAAAGATGAATATTAACTGAAGAGGACACAGAGAAAGACAACAAAGTTCGTAGATTTATAAAAATGAGAAAAGGCCCAAGAACTCAAGAAACAGAGACCACGAAGAGAACTCGTTTAATCCTTGAAGGTCCTGAACAAGTTTCATACACTCAAACCTTAAAGAACCGTTTGAAAAGCAAAGTTATATAATAATGCAAAACAATGGCATGATGCTCTGAGGCAATAATGTCATGACTTTCCCTTTCAGTCTGGCCACAAGTCACACTATCCGACTTCCGGTCGTAATTACGAGACCGGAACTTCAATTTCCAACTCGTAACTAACCACAACATTAACTATTTGGAGCTTCCACCTCCCAGGTAGGTGCCTAACATAGCACTTGTCACGATCCTGGAATTAATGGTTAACATGTGTCTACAATACCTTCACCTACACATTCTCTACACCTAAAATGTCTTTCAATAATCATGAACACTCACCTCACCGACACTGTCCTTACCTACACAGTAACCTTCCTTCCACATCTAGTAAAACATCCTTAAGTCTTATAACATAGTTACATCCCTCTAATATTAGTACTGAAACATGGACCATAATTAACTTCATATAGGATAATGAGGTACAGATGGCCAGTGAGGTAAGCAGCAAGGAGAGGGAGAAGATGAATACTTCGAAAAGTAAAAGGAAATCTTACATGCTCATGTAGAAATTTTTCATTATCTACACGATTTAAGGCTCACCTCTGTGTCCCCCTTCACCTCTAGCTCTCTTGCCACGTGTTCTGTCTCCAAGCTCTCCTCGGTTCTTCATGATCTCTTCTTAAGGTACATAGGCCTCCCCTCCCAACTTTTCCAACTCAGAGGCAATGACTAGGGGGGCTATTTGCTTCCCATAGACCATTACCTATTCCCATATGAATATGTGATTATTTCATGAACTTTTTCAGAATGACCCATTGAACGTGTATTATCCAAGTATTGGTAGTAAAATAAGTTGTATTAATGGTGGAAGTACCAACGCTACCTCCACTTTCCTTATCAATATATATGCATGTTTTTCACTGTTAAAATTAAAAATTCTTAAATTGGTTTATTTTAACCAACATTTCAAAGCCAATTAGTGTAGTGTGGGGAAGAGATATTTTTTTACTATGCTCTCCTTAGCTCAACTATCTAAGAGAGACTCTAATCCTCAGCAAATGTTCTCGATGAGTACTGTAAAGTCTCTGGTTATCTGCTTTTCTCATGTACCTCTGTGTACAAACCGGATTTGCCAGGAGTCAACAAAAACTGGGGCAAAGGAGTGACACACTTCTGCCTTTCAGGCGATGATACTACATGAGTGCAGGATGAAAGATACTTGCTTAACATGTCTTACGTCTCAAGCGTCTGTGCAGGAAGCTGGCTGAAAATATCCAGAAAGCAGGAAATACTGTTATATATTCTTCAGGAAAGGTGAGAGAGCTTAAGAATCCCCGTTGGCGGAGATTCCTAGAATGTCACAAGAGATTCACTGGACTGCCACTCAAAATTGTACCTCTGATTATATAAACTGGTCTGTTTTTCTGGCACCCAATGTTGTAAAGGAGAGACCATTGTGTGTTATTTAAGAAATTAAAACTTCCAGCGAAGCCAGCGCTCACATGCTTCTTGGAATTTAATAGATATCACTTTTGCCTTGTGGAGTTATTAGGAGTCAGTAAGAACTTCAGAGATGTTAAAGAAATAGCGTGTTTACCACATCGTAATCAACAATGGCGCTTTTCCTTACTGGAAAATTTTATTTTACAGGAAAGTGCTTGAGGCAGTCTTGTTGGGAAGTGTGTCAGGGAGACCTTAGGACCGGAATTGCCCATCTCAGGGAAGAATGACACAGCCTTTTGTGTTTGGAAGACAAAGCTAACTTTCCTTGGTACATTGTGTCGAGAAAACCTGTGTCCAGGTGGTTAATGTGACGCCTCTGATAACCTGTGTCTAGGAAGTTAATGTGACGCCTCTGATAACCTGTGTCTAGGAAGTTGATGTGACGCCTCTGATAACCTGTGTCTAGGAAGTTAATGTGACGCCTCTGATAACCTGTGTCTAGGAAGTTGATGTGACGCCTCTGATAACCTGTGTCTAGGAAGTTAATGTGACGCCTTTGATGACCTGTGTCTAGGAAGTTAATGTGACGCCTCTGATAACCTGTGTCTAGGAAGTTAATGTGACGCCTCTGATAACCTGTGTCTAGGAAGTTGATGTGACGCCTCTGATAACCTGTGTCTAGGAAGTTAATGTGACGTCTCTGATGACCTGTGTCTAGGAAGTTAATGTGACGCCTCTGATAACCTGTGTCTAGGAAGTTAATGTGACGCCTCTGATGACCTGTGTCTAGGAAGTTAATGTGACGCCTCTGATAACCTGTGTCTAGGAAGTTGATGTGACGCCTCTGATAACCTGTGTCTAGGAAGTTAATGTGACGCCTCTGATAACCTGTGTCTAGGAAGTTGATGTGACGCCTCTGATGACCTGTGTCTAGGAAGTTAATGTGACGTCTCTGATGACCTGTGTCTAGGAAGTTAATGTGACGCCTCTGATAACCTGTCTAGGAAGTTAATGTGACGCCTCTGATAACCTGTGTCTAGGAAGTTAATGTGACGTCTCTGATGACCTGTGTCTAGGAAGTTAATGTGACGCCTCTGATAACCTGTCTAGGAAGTTAATGTGACGCCTCTGATAACCTGTGTCTAGGAAGTTAATGTGACGCCTCTGATGACCTGTGTCTGGGAAGTTAATGTGACGCCTCTGATAACCTGTGTCTAGGAAGTTAATGTGACAACTGTGGTGACCTGTATCCAGGTAGTTAAAGTGACTCCTCTGATGACCTGTGTCATACAGGATGGGAGGAAATGGGAAGAGGGGATGGGACAAACACAAATACAAAGCAGATACCAATAAATGAGGGAATGAGGATAATACAAAATTCTGAGGTTATTCAGTACTTATCTAGACATATTTTTTTTTTAGAAATATACCACTATATTTTTTTAAACAAGGTTTATAAACTATTGGGGAAAGTGGTACAACATAATTAACGAGAGTACACTTTCAATGTACTTTATTGTTTCTCTTACGAGAGAAACCTTGTGACGACGTTTCTCTCTGTCCTAGAGCAATGTTAAGTTATCTGTGACTTGACGGTGATCCAGGACGGACCGAAACATCGTCATATAGTTCCTCTTCTAAGTGTAAGTTTTTGGAGAAGACGCCGTGAGATTCAAGTCCCTCTGATCCTGGCCCAGTTCCGTGGCCATCTCCACTCCTCCCCATGATGAAGGAACAAGTTACCCGTGTTTTACGACCATATTTCACTTGGGGGATGCTGACTGTGAGGGTGAAACGTCGCCAGTGAATGATATTATGCTGTTTCTCTCCATCGCATGTGTTCAGGTAAACTGACGACTCTGATGACCTGTACCCAGGTAGTTAAAGTAACGACTCTTGCTGACCTATGACCAGGTAGGTAATCTGGCACCTGTGATGAACTCGCTTGGTCGGGAATATCCTTTCAAAAGCTTTTAGTCTTTAGACTTGGTCTTTTTAATCTTAGTCGTGCTAGTAGTCTCTCTCTCTCTCTCTCTCTCTCTCTCTCTCTCTCTCTCTCTCTCTCTCTCTCTCTTTCCATTCATTGATTAGGTTATTGAAAAGTGGTGGGCCCGGTGGGCTCTATAGATGAGCAGCAATGTTTCCGTCCAACTTATATTTAATGCTACCCAGGGTTCTCGCCTGAGTGATTGCTACCTGGGATTTTGTACTACTCATCTACAACTTTGTTTCTTAACCAGTACTTGACCAGAGAGCACATGCCAGTGGCTCAACGAACCTTTCCCTTCTTACAGCACTCCGGTCAGATGAGTTCTCAAGTTGTAAACGAAAGCCTTGGAGGAGGAAGTAAACAAAAATGCTAAACACTTAGAAGTATCCCTTCAGAGACAGCCAGTAACACAGCGAGATATGGAAATTCCATTCACACACTTCCCTGTTGGTCGTTCGTTGCACTGGGCTTGTTTATATATATAACGTTAGGATTTGCAAATGCAGATCGTGTCATGTTGTTATCTCGGCCGCAGTGTTAAAACAGTGAACAGTTCTCCTTAACACTTTTCTCATTATAATATTCCTACTGCAATAAGGTGAAGTTTTAATTGCAGTGGTAAGAAGTTTTTTCAAACACATCGGCCGTCTTCCACCAAAGTGACCCAGGAAATGAAGCACAATCACCATCATTCTTTCCATAGCTGTCTTGTCAGAAATGTACAGCCATCACAGTTCGGATGATCCTCGGAACAGCGACATCCCTACTCGTCATTCAGAGTTCGGGCACAATACTTCACACCTCCACGACTCAGGTCCGGCTAACCGGTGTCATGAATCCCTTCATAAATGTTACCTTGCTCACACTCCAACAGCACGTCAAATCCTGAAAAGCCTCTTGTCTCCGCTCACTCCGATCTAACATGCTCATAAGCCCCCTGCTTGATGCTCAAGCCTCCGCCACTCTGAAACTCCTTCATTCTCTATCTCCAACCTTTCACAAACATAAGGTCAATAAATAATATTTAAAAGAAAATTCATACAGAAATGAAAGCAAAAACTAAAGGTAAAATAAGTTTAATATTTAGCAGCACCTGGACCACACTGTCGAAACATTTCCCTCTCCATTCATCCAGTAATCAACAATTAACAATCATCAGTCCATCATTATCCATCAATCATCATCCATCATCAATCAATCATCATCCATCATCAATCAATCATCATCCATCAATCATCATCATCCATCAATCATCATCTATCATCAATCAATCATCATCCATCAATCATCATCATCCATCAATCATCATCCATCATCAATCAATCATCATCCATCAATCATCATCATCCATCAATCATCATCCGTCATCAATCAATCATCATCCATCAATCATCATCATCCATCAATCATCATCCGTCATCAATCAATCATCCACTAAATTATTTTGGGTTATACAACACTGCATTGAAGGGGTTGTATATGTTAGTGGTCATAAGAAAGTGTCAGTGACGGTGCTTAAACCAAAGTTATAGTTGCTGCAATAAATTAGTTTCAGAGTGGAAGAGTGTTCCTGAAAGATGGCTACAGCAGGTGGCTACAGCAGGTGGCTACAGCGGAGAAATCACTCTTAATAGGGTAATAACTAACTTGAGTCTCGTCACTAATTGCTCAAACTGCTGTTTTAGACACACGACCCCTGGTCGGGGTTGGAAGGGGAGTACTGGGGAGGGGGAACCTTCTAAGAGGCTGGGGGGGCTGAGAAAGTACCTTCTCCCATATCCTTAAGTTCGGCCCAGGGTTTTTTCATGTGGTGATCCCACATCCCTGTGAGGTAAAGTGTGGGTTTTCCCCTCGCCATGAAATCGAATTGGGATCACTCAACCCGTAATTGTAAGGTCCCGGGTTCGATTCCCTGGGACTGAGAAACATAAGGGACAAATTTACTCAAAGCCCTGTTTTTCCCCACCCACCTGACAGTGGAAATGTAAACCTGTGAGTTATCTTAGTGTTGTGGATCACATCCAGAGGGAAAACGCGCTAGAAAACTCCATTGTTGCTGGAGTGTTGCGTCTTGCGTAAGGAAACACTCCAGTGTTGCTGGAATGTTGCATCTTGTGTAAGGAAACACTCCAGTGTTGCTGGAATGTCATGTCCTGTTTAAGAAATTAAAATCACTGTAAACCCATACAAGAGGATGTGGAAACACATAATGTAATAGAAATTAGAAATAGTGGTGATGGTAGTGGTAGTGGTGGTGGTGTTGATGGTAGTGGTAGTAGTGGTGGTGATGATGGTAGTGATGGTGGAGGTAGTGGCGATGGTGATGGTCGTGATAGTGATGGTGGTGGTGGTGATGGTGGTGGTAGGATGGTGGTGGTGATGGTGGTGGTAGGATGGTGGTGGTGGTGGTGATGGTAGTGGTAGGATGGTGGTGGTTGTTGCCGTGGTGGTGGGGGTGGGAGTGGGATGTCATATCGTGTCTTACACACAGCACTCCGGTGCTGTGTGTAAGACACTCCAGAACACGCTATAAGTGCTGGATAAAAGGCATCCCTGTGCCTGATAATGGTAATTAAAAAATTTAAAAGGGCGTTGGTAGCTATGAGGGGGTGACCATGCGGGTCATAATTATAATTTAGTGAATTACTTCACTTGTTAAGTGGGTAAGAGGGACTGATATACAAGCTGCTTCTTGTGTACACACACACACACACACACACACACACATGCATACATACATATATTAAGAGCCTCCCAGCACACACAAAAACCAGCCATATATCAGCTCCCCTTAACTACTCTACAACTGGTGCAATACTTCACTAAATTATAATGTGTACTCACCTAATTGTGGTTGCAGGGGTCGATACTCAGCTCCTGGCCCCGCCTCTTCGCTGTCTGCTACTGGGTCTCTGCTCTCCCTGCTCCATGAGCTTTATCATACCTTGTCTTAAAACTATGTATGGTTCCCGCCTCCACTATATCGTTCGCTAGACTATTCCACTTCCTGACTACTCTATGGCTGAAGAAATGCTTCCTAACATCCCTTTGACTCATCTGAGTCTTCAGCTTCCAGTTGTGCCCCCTTGTTTCTGTGTTCCCTCTCTTGAACATTCTGTCACTATCCACCTTGTCGATTCCCCGCAGTATTTTGTATGTCGTTATCATGTCTCCTCTAACCCTTCTGTCCTCCAGTGTTGTTAGTTTTATTTCCCTCAACCTTTCTTCATAGGACAGACCCCTGAGTTGTGGAACTAGCCTTGTCGCAAACCTTTGCACTTTCTCTAGTTTCTTGACGTGCTTGACCAGGTGTGGGTTCCAGACTGGTGCTGCATACTCTAGAATGGGCCTGACGTACACGGTGTACGGTGTACAGTGTGTGTGTGTATGTGTGTGTGTATGTATTTATGTAAGTATGTGTATGTATTCAGTGAGTGTACTCAGTGAATCGTGTTTGCGGGGAGTCAAGACTCCGCTCCAAGCGCCGCTTCCTGACTTCAATAACAATAGCAGACTGAGGCAGACGGACAAACAGACAAAGAAAAAAGCTTCAACTGAGAGTAAAAACTATTGTCTACAACGTTCGCCAGAAAGGCAAAGCTTGTCCTTGTCCCGGCACACTTAGTAGTGGCAGTGAAGGCTTCAAGTACAATCACAGCCTGGTAATAACAATGTTACTCTGGCTCTGCATGGTTACTCCCTCCACGGTACACAATTTAGTTGTAAGAATCTCTCTCTCTCTCTCTCTCTCTCTCTCTCTCTCTCTCTCTCTCTCTCTCTCTCTCTCTCTCTCTCTCTCTCTCTCTCTCTCTCATACACACTGCAGCAGCAAGATTCTCACTGACAAAACAAGACCCCTCACTGAGGGGTCTTGTTTCTTTTCATTTTATTGGTCTGTAAAAGGAAGGAAATGTCATGGAATGGAAGTAAGAGACAGAGGCACAGTGAGGGGAAATGTGATAAGATGAAAAAATACTTTATTTTACGTGTCTAATTCAAGTAGGAACATGAAGACTCAGTTTCACTCTATCCTGCTCGACCTGGACTGTTAGCTGTCCTGAAATGGAGATGGTATCCTGTCTTGCTGCGGTGGGATCCCCATATAGGTGACACACCTTTTTATTGGTAATTCCGTCCCACAACCTAACTACAAACATTTTGTTTATAACAAAAAGGCACAATACCGTGACGGGAACAAAGTCACACTGACTTTGTAAATGGTCCAAGACGGACCGAAATGTCGTCGTAATCTCCTCTCTTCTATGTGCGGATTATTTGTGTATTGTGTAAGATATGCCATGTTTGTGTGGCTCACTCAGGCACCGGGAGAGGCGGAGGCTCGATCCTCTGTTCTTCAATCGCGGTACAAACACTCTAAGGTGAAGATCATTATTCAGTCCTGAGCGAGTAGAATTGACTCTTTTGTTTTTTACCGCGGCTATTTCTGTTCTTATTTTCTAATTGCCTTGTTGTAAGTACTCCGGTGTAGTTGTCTAGTTGACTATATTGATAAGGTGTATCAGGATTTAATGTATTGTATTCTGAGTTTATAAATTGTCTGCCTGTGCAATGTCATTATCTAGTCTGTTTCACTTCTCGGCTACCTTGTTAATGTAGAATTTACAGAGATCATTAAATAAAGCTCTTATAGAGCCCATTTATTAAGAATGTCCTTAGAGCTATATGCTACCCAGGCTTCTTCATCCCTATAGCCATACTGGGTCGAGATATACCCTGACTCACTCTACACCCTAGCGTGGTATGCTCTGGGTTTTCTTGTGGTTGTAAAGCTCTCGGCATTTTAAATCCAGTTGTACGGCTGAAACTTAGGAGTTCTGGGTAATAAGCGTGAAGATGCTGAGGATACAGCTGCTATATCGGACACTCACTACAGCAGACCTCTTCCTCAGTGACCTTATAAGTAACATACATTAGTTTCTATGCTCTTGTCCCTTCATCCGTATTGTCAGCATCATAATTTCTGCCTTAGTAAATTAGTATGTTCTTGGGACAGAGTACCTTGAGTGTACACACAGGCAGCTCCTTCAGTGTCCGGCAGCATCTGGTGTTTACCTTCCTTTCTTCCCCAAAAATTGCCACTACAAGACAATCTGTAGAGTGAGTTTCAAGGGACTTTGATTCCCTCGGGTTACTTTATGTCTCTAGGGAGGCTCCTTGATGCTGGTGAGGGGCTCTTGATCTAGGGAATTGGATCTGTGCTCCAGTTCCCTGAATTAAGTCTGAATGAATTCCATCCCCCCAATCCACAGGAGCTGTATAATCCCAACGGGTTCAGCGCTCCACCATGATAATAATAATAACTTCATGTGTCTGGTATTGCTTGTGGTGTGTCTGATACTGCTTGTAGTGTGACTGGTACTGCTTGTGGTGTGACTGGTACTGCTTGTAGTGTGACTGGTACTGCTTGTAGTGTGACTGGTACTGCTTGTGGTGTGTTTGACTGGTACTGCTTGTAGTGTGTCTGTCTGGTACTGCTTGTGATGTGACTGGTACTGCTTGTGGTGTGTTTGATACTGCTTGTAGTGTGACTGGTACTGCTTGTGGTGTGTCTGTCTGGTACTGCTTGTGATGTGTCTGTCTGGTACTGCTTGTGATGTGTCTGTCTGGTACTGCTTGTGATGTGTCTGTCTGGTACTGCTTGTGTGTGTTGTGGTACTGCTGTGGTGTGACTGTCTGCTTGTGGTGTGTCTGACTGGTACTGCTTGTGGTGTGACTGGTACTGCTTGTGGTGTGTGTGACTGGTACTGCTTGTGGTGTGTGTGTCTGGTACTGCTTGTGGTGTGACTGGTACTGCTTGTGGTGTGTGTGTCTGGTACTGCTTGTGGTGTGACTGGTACTGCTTGTGGTTTGTCTGGTATTGCTCGTGGTGTGACTGGCACTGCTTGTGGTGTGACTGGTACTGCTTGTGGTGTGTGGTACTCTTGTGTGTGACTGCTCTTGTGGTGTGACTGGTACTGCTTGTGGTGTGACTGGTACTGCTTGTGGTGTGACTGGTACTGCTTGTGGTGTGACTGATACTGCTTGTTGTGTGACTGGTACTGCTTGTGGTGTGACTGGTACTGCTTGTGGTGTGACTGGTACTGCTTGTGGTGTGACTGGAACTGCTTGTGGTGTGACTGGTACTGCTCGTGGTGTGACTGATACTGCTTGTGGTGTGACTGATACTGCTTGTGGTGTGACTGGCACTGCTTGTGGTGTGACTGGCACTGCTTGTGGTGTGACTGATACTGCTTGTGGTGTGACTGATACTGCTTGTGGTGTGACTGGTACTGCTTGTGGTGTGACTGATACTGCTTGTGGTGTGACTGGTACTGCTTGTGGTGTGACTGGTACTGCTTGTGGTGTGACTGGCACTGCTTGTGGTGTATCAGTGACTTTCGCTCGAGGCAATTTTAAAACATTCTTTTTAGCGTAAGTCATTGAACGATTTTTTTAATTAATTCAGGAATTTTAACTTAATGTGAGAGCATTTACTATTTGATCAAGGGCTCGCCAGCGTAATTACTTTTATATATGGGGACTAGTTATAGATTTATGCGTATAATGTGCATAAGCCCTCTCAGTTGAATGGATCGGAATGATCTAAGGGGATCAGTGCTTCGTAAATTTTGCAATATTCCGTCCTTCTCTCGGCACTAAGACACTACCCTGGGAAGGCACTAAGACACTACCCTGGGAAGGCACTAAGACACTACCCTGGGAAGGCACTAAGACACTTCCCTGGGAAGGCACTAAGACACTACCCTGGGAAGGCACTAAGACACTACCCTGGGAAGGCACTAAGACACTACCCTGGGAAGGCACTAAGACACTACCCTGGGAAGGCACTAAGACACTACCCTGGGAAGGCCCTACCCTAGGCAGGCACTAAGGCACTACCCTGGAAAGGCACTAAGGCACTACCCTGGGAAGGCACTAAGACACTACCCTGGGAAGGCACTAAGACACTACCCTGGGAAGGCACTACCCTGGGCAGGCACTAAGGCACTACCCTGGAAAAGCACTAAGGCACTACCCTGGGAAGGCACTAAGACACTACCCTGGGAAGGCACTAAGACACTACCCTGGGAAGGCACTAAGGCACTACCCTAGGCAGGCACTAAGGCACTACCCTGACACAGGTCTGCACTTCGCCTTATGGTGATCCTGGAGGCTGAGGGGCCGGGAGAGAGCAGTCAGCTGGCATCTCCACTGCACCTGAATTATCCCTGGATTTTCTTTATAACGTATTATAGCAAGATGCTCTTATCCCTCCCAACACCTGCAGTAGCTATTTACCCAGCAGGAGGTGTTCTCCCCTAACACACACACACACAAACAGACACATATATATATATATAAATATATATATATATATATATATATATATATAATATATATATATATATATATATATATATATATATATATATATATATATATATATATATATATATATGACAAGACAACCACTATGAAAAATAGAGGAATTCCTCTATTTTTCATAGTGGTTATCTTGCAATTTTGATATCACCTGTTTACTGTGATCTTTTTGCATATATATATATATATTTACCCAGCAGGGGTGTTCTCCCCACCCACACACACACACACACACACACACACACACACACACACACACACACACATCACACACACACACACATATATATATATATATATATATATATATATATATATATATATACGTATAATAAAAAAATCTAGTAAAATCAGGTACCGAGGATCAACACAACGTACGTGCGTATGTGTGTGTGTGTGTGTGTGTGTGTATGTATGTGTGTGTGTATGTATGTATTTGTACGCTTTTGCATATGTATGTGAGAGTGTATGTATTTACGTATGTAAGCAACATTTATGTATATTTACATGCACAAATACACGCCTGCGTATTTGTATTCACATTTCAACGACGGAAGCTTGACCTTGATTTTAGATTGTGTTTCATAGATTGTAATTAATTAATTTTCATGACCTACCTGGAGAATGACTCTTCTGATAAGAAATAAATCAGTGTTTGATTTTATTGGATTGTCTTAAAGATAAATCTACATAATGTTCATTTAATAAATCTTACTGTATGTCATTCATTCCTATTAAAACATTAAATATAGGTCAATTTTACTTTGAGAAAAATAAGGAATTATTTTGGGCCGTGTTGGTCCGAATTCACCTTTTTGTACAACTGGAAAAATTAAAATACCGATTTTCCTGAGATAATTTCTGAGTGCCTCATCTAATTGTTTCAACCCCCTGTTAACTTGATCATTCAAATTCCGACTGGCTTCAAACTTTCTGTGTTGGTGTGTTTTGGGATGTTGATCTCTCTGAGATAACAAGAGAATTTGTCTGTAGTTTTGCTTCAGAGTTGGTGTTTCTTAGCTACTTTTGTTGAATCATTTGGGATATTAGTGTCTATGTGATAATTTGTAAATACCAAATCTGTTTTGCTTCAGATCTTGCATTATAAACTTGTGCCACACTGAGAGATATCTATCTCTCAGTGTACTGAGAGATGTATATCTCTCAGTTATTTTACGTACACTGAGAGATGCACTTCCTTACATTCGCTGCTCAGCCTTGGCTGGGGCAGGTACTGGGGCTGCTCTCTCGTTGTGCTGTGACGCTTGTACCTTCATAGCAGAATGGCGGTACAGTATCGTAGACGAGTGAACACTGTATGCATTGAGTTGCTACAAGGAGCTATATACCAGTCCAACGCATCTGTACTTCTACCTGCTATAATCCGTGACAAATACGGCATTGATAATCAAGATATCTATGGAGTGGCGCTCAACGGAAGCAAGAGAATTTTCGTCAAGCTGACAACTGGCCAAGTATATGACGAGCTTGTTGATAAATTCGAGGACAAGAGCTTACAAATTAACACGGCAGTGGTGGTGAGGATGAAAGATGTCTCTCAGCAATACATATGGATTAAAGTTCGCAATTTGCCATTTGAGACGCAGGAAATTGATGTGAGGGACGCATTTAAGCATTATGGCGTCATACATGCAGCAGTTATGGGACGATGGAATGATGGACAGTATGAGGGTGTGCCAGAGGGGACATATAGTCTCAAATGACTTTAAGAAGACCTATACCCTAGTACATTGTGTTACATGAATTTCGAACACAAGTATATGTAACATATGCTGGGCAGAGGAGGACATGTCGCATTTGTGACTCTTATGCGCACATGGCGGCGGATTGTGACAGACGACAAGGACGGCGACCGAATGTGGAGAGAGGGAAGGAGGAAGGTATGGAAGCACTACTGAAACCACAAGAAGAGGAGAGTGTGGGAGAGACGACAAAGTGGAGTGATATCGTGAAGGAGACTGTAGACGAGTGTCTCACGTTATCGGTGGGCACGCAGGACACCTTGGGAGCAATTGGTGAGGAGGGTGCCCTTGACTTTGATATAGAAACGGCAATACCTGAACTGGTGAGTGAATTGTTGGATGGTTCTCACAGTCCAACAGTAGAGGGAACAGTGCAGGGAGTGGAGGAGATATTATGTGAGGTGGGAGACTTGGGGGACGACAGTCCTGGTAGAGAGGGTTTTGAGGTGCAGGAGGTGCAGGTGATGATACACAATGAGGACAGGGACTCAGACATGGAGGTGCATACGGATTCTCGGAAGAGATCCATGGCCATGGGGGAGGACGACGTCCTTACCCCGGCGCAGAGGGTATGTAAAAAAGTATCGGTTGACGTTAAGAACAGGAAAGAGGAACATGCAAAACGGTATGGGAAGGTAAAGATGTTAGGAATGGGGATAAAAGTAAAGGAACAGGACAAAGGTATCATGAAATTGGAAGGAAGAAAACAGGACGATCCAAGGGGAAAACCCCTTTAATGTTTTCAGGAGTTTAACTTTAAATGTAAATGGAGCTAAGGCAGAGATAAAAAGGAAATGGTTACAGGTAAGTCTTCAAAGATATGCTGTGGATGTAGCTTTCATACAGGAGCATAATTATCGGTATGGGAGGGAATTGACTGTGCCTGGATATAGTGTGTATGCGGGTAGTGCAGGGTCTTTCAAGGGTGGAGTGGCGGTCTTAGTTAAGGAGAACAGCCCTTTTTAGTTGTTGAGATGGGAAGAGGGTAGTGAGGGTAGAGTTGTAAGGGTGGATGGCATGTGGGTGGTGTCGGTTTCTTTCATTGGGGTGTATCTCCCGGCTATTAGTAATAGGAGGGTAAAGGAGGAGTATGTGAGGAACCACTTAATTTATTTATTGAGGGGATTGCCTGAGGTAGTAGTAATGGGAGGAGACTGGAACTGCATTATAAGGGAGAGGGATGTGGAACCAAAAGGGGAAGGATGTGTTTTGAGTGTATTAAGGGATGTGCTTGGGAGTGTGGGAGTGGTTGATGTGGTGGGAGGAGGAGGTTTGATTGATTACACTTTTGTCCGACGAGGGTATGGTCCGTCTGGATCGAATATATGTTTCAGGGTAATAAGTGTAGGTGGGGTTCAATGTGTGGATGTAGGATATTCGGACCATAGAGGTGTGTTAGTTGAATTGGATTGGAAGGGTATGGTGATGTGGTGTGTTGGATATTGGAAATTGAATGTGAAATTAATGGAAGGGGAAGAAGAAGTGTATAATTTTGGGATATGGTGGAAACTATTATGGGAGAAAGGTGGTTAGAGGAGGACATAGTTGCATGGTGGGTAGACGTAGGAAACCTGCCATTCAGAAATATTATAGGGTAAGAGGAAGGGAGGTAGAGCAATGGAAGTATGGGTTGCAAAAGTATTTGGAGGGACAATTAGGAGTGCTGCACAGGGAGGAATGATAAACAGATGGTGGAAATGAGAAGTATTAAAGATAGGTTAAGGGAAATACAAAATGAACGATTTGATGCAATCCGTGTGAGAGGAGGAATGGAAGAGGTGTTGTGGGGATAAACCTTCGGCGTGCGTGTTGAGGAAATATAGGAAACGTAGAAATGGTATGTTAATAAACACTTTGGAAGTTCAGGATGAAATCGAGGGATATAAAAGGGCAAATAATGAAAACAACAGAGGCAATGAGTATGTATGCAGTGTATGGTTTCAGAATATTTTAAAGCAAATTTTGGAGTATAAGGATGTGAGTAAGCTATTAGATAGTGTTGAATCTGTTGTAACGAAAGAAGATAGGATGGGAATGGGTGGTGCAATAAGTGAAGATGAGATTTTAGAAGCATTAAATGGTATGAGTATGCGTAAGTCACCAGGAGTAGATGGATTGCCTAATGACTTTTATGTGGTGAATTGGGAAGCATTAAGGGAATGTGTGGTGCGTTTATTTAATAATATGAAGGAAAAGGATGCATGGGTGAATCTCAAAGAACAGGAGTGGTAGTGTTGATACGTAAGGATGGGGTTGGAGAGACTATTAGGAATTATAGGGCCCTGTCTATGTTTGTGTGCGGATTATAAGTTGTTTACGAAAGTGTTAGGAATAGGATTAAGAAAGTAATTGGTAAAGTAATAGAAAAGGGCAATATGGTATTCCGGGCGGTGTATAAATGAGGGTTTGCATAGTATTATTGATTTTATTGATGAAAGTGAGGGGGAGGAGTCTTGGCAGTGGATTGGAGAGCGGCGTATGATAGCGTTGATAGGGAAATGTTATGGGGCATTATGAAAAGCAGGGTTTTGGTGAGGAGATAGTGCGATGGGCAGAATTATTGTATAGTGATGCGAGATTGCGAGTGCAAGTGAATGGGAAGTTAGGTGGTACAGTATGTATGGGTAAGGCTTGAGGCAGGGGTGTCCCTTGTCTCAAATGTTTTTTGCTTGCTTACAAAATCCGATGTATCAAGTGGTGAATGAAGGGCTAGGAACAGGAGGTGGGGAGGGTTTGGGGCTGAATAGCGGGTCAAAGATTGTTGGATATGTGGATGACACAACTATTTTGGTGAAGTGTGAGGAAGAGCTGGTTAGAGTAAGTGCGGTTTTGGAGGAATTTGGAAGGCAACAGGAATGAGCATAAATTTGTGTAAGTCTAAGTTGCTTGAGATAGGTGCTTGGGTAGGGGGGGGGATGGTTGGTAGAAGGTGTGGTTGGAATGTGGTTGAAAGCTTAAAGATTTGTGGTATCGTGTTTATGGATAGTTATGAGAGAGCGCGTCAAGTAAATGCAGAGAATGTAATAAGAGGCGCAATGAGAAGGATGGGAGGTTGGAGTGTAGGGGATACGACTATTTTTCAGAGGGTTATTGTGGTAAACACCTTGCTGTATAGTAAAATTTGGCATGTTGCGGCGATTTATCCAATTTTAAGAGAAGATGTGGTTGGTTTCGTGAGAAAAGTCTTGAGGTACGTATGGGGATATGGGAAACACTGGTTGGGTAAGGATGTGGTGGTGAAGAAAGTGAGATGTGGGGGTCTGGGGTTAATTAATTTGGAAATGCGCGTAAGGGAATGTATGTCAAGGTTGCTATCTGAGAAAGGGGGTCCAATGGGTAAAGGGTAGATAATGTTATGCGTAATGTGAGGAAGTGGTGGTGGGGAAGGATTTAGTACATTGTGAGGATATGTTGCGCACAATGATGCATGCTAGGAACCCGAAGAGGATCAAAGTTGCGACATTGGAAAGAGCTGGTGAAGGTAGAGTTGTGGTAGAGGGAATGTCTAATTTCCTGTGTATGATTGGTAGGTATATGGGGAGGTTTAAAGGGAATGAAATTGAAACCAAGGGTGGGGAAGTGATGTACAGATTCTTGCACGGAATATTGGCTTCGAAATCAGCGTTATTTAGGATGGGAGTGCTGGGGGACGCTCGATGTGAATTTTGTGGGGAAGAAGACACTGCTTATCATGGGGTGTATTTTTGCGAACATCTGGGGACTATCAGGAGTGGCTGGCACGGTTAATAAGGATGATGGGTGGGGGGGGGATACATCCATTGAAATTCCTGAGTTTAGATATAGGGGGTACGAACAGATGTTCGTAGGGGTTTTTTGTACATGGCAGTTGATTTTGTAAATACCTCATGGGGAATGAAGGGAATGACTGACAGGAACGGATAAGGGCCATTGCAGCGAATATGTACCGAACTAAGTGTAGGAATAGGTTAGTATATGGAACGGCATGGACGAGGTGTTTTCAGGATGTGTATGGGGATTTTTTCGGTACAACAGTTGTTGGATTTACGATGACGGTGTAGGTGAAGAGGGGCTGTTCTTCTGGGGGTGTAAGGTAAGGGTGTATGAACAAAGTTTGTGTTGGCAGTACGGGTGACAACAGGGTACAAAAATTTTTTTTGACAGATGACCATAGGTGTTGTATGTGTGGAATGGAATTAGGAACGTTATTAAAAGGGGAAAATTAAAGGTGGTTAAAACTGTGGTGACTCCTGTTTTTCTTTGTATTTGATGTTTATGTTTTTGTTTGCCTGCTTTGCAATTTATGGATTTGGTTGCAGTACTATAATAATCATACCTGTAGTACAGGATACAAGATGTAACAGGGAAAATTTTATGTATGCACTGGTGGATAGAGAGATGCTAAAATTGGCATATATTTGATTGTAATCATATTTGTGTTTCTGGTATGACTATAGCATACTTTTACAGAGGAATGTCACTTTGTATGTAATAGGTAATACTGTTTGACCTATTTTATTTATGGATAAAATAATGTACGGGAGTTTATTGTGGTATTGGCTTCAACATAATTGATACGTAGCATGTTGCATTTACATTAATGTATAGTGGTTGATAAAGAAATTAGTAACTGTGTGAGGATTTGCTGGTTCAGACAGTGTAGGTCCCGATAAGAATTAGTGAATGTTCTCTGAATAACAGCAAAGGAAGTAATATGTGTATTAAAGTACCTTGCTGTATTTTTATATTATGTTAAGGTGTGATGCACAGTGTACTGAGATGTTAGTGAGACAGTTATAGTTTGCATGTTCCATCTTGAGGACAGCAATACTGTGGTTTAGGATTACCTGTGCTATTCTTAACTAAATATATTGGTAGTGTGATACCATATAATTGTATATGAAGTCCTTAGTGTTATTTCTGTGTTTTATTTTTATAATTTATTTACTTGTCAGAATGCAGGAGGATGCATAGACAATAATATTACTGGGCAATGTACAGTTATGATTGTACAATTGTGTTTAGGATTAAAAGGCTAGGGTGTGTTATGTATAATTATTTTTTATTTTTTATCATCAAAGATTTTGGGGGAGCTTTATGTTAGGAAGGTCCAAGGGGGGGATATTAATCGGTGATTGTTCATCGAGGCCTTTGATATGTTGCATGTTCACGAGCGATAGAGTTATGTATTATCCAGGGTTTTTGGAGTTTCATGTTTTGACTAGTGGTTGTTTTGTTCATAGAGGCACCTTGAAGTAATGGGAAAATTATGATTGTGCTATAGTGTCAAGTGTAATGAGGTGAGGTGCTATGTTGTTTGGCATATGTAAATTATGTTGATAATTATAAGCGTTCATATGTTTGGAACGCTCTTATTTATGTAATATGTACATATACCTGTCTCGTAATGTGTACTGTCAGGATTAGAATTAAGGAATATTATTAGAATAACAGCAAAGGGAAGTAATATGTGTATTTAAGTATAATAATGTAATTTTATATACTATTAGGGTGTGGTGCGCAGTGTACTGCGATGTCAGTGAGACACAGTCCTAGTTTCTATGTTTCTTCTTGTGGAGAACATTTGCCTGATTTAGGATTATCTATGTTAATCTTTACTAAATATATGGTAAAGTGAGACCATATAAATTTGTATACGTAGTCGTTAGAGTTATTATTGTGATATTTAAAATTTAAATACTTGACAGAATTCAAAAGGATGCATAGAAATAATGGTATCGTGTAATATACAGTTCTGATTGTACAGTTTAGTGTATATTTAGGGGGTAGGGTGTGCTATGTATATATATTGTTGGTTTAATCAAAAATTTTCAGAGGGGAGTTTTATGTTAGGAAGGTTGAGGGGAGGGGGGGGGTATATTGCATTTGTAAGTTTTAACTATTGTTTCATAGAGGCACCTTGATGTTATGAGGAAAATGATGATCATGCATTAGTAACAAGTATATTTGTGGTGAGTTTCTATGTTGATTATCATATGAAATTATGTTGGTAATTATAAGCGTTCATATGTTTCGAACGTTTCCATGTATGTAATATGTACATATACCTGTCTCTTAAATAAAATATAAAAAAAAAAAAACTTTTGTTGAATCATTTGGGATATTAGTGTCTATGTGATAATTTGTAAATACCAAATCTGTTTTGCTTCAGATCTTGCATTATAAACTTGTGCCACACTGAGAGATATCTATCTCTCAGTGTACTGAGAGATGTATATCTCTCAGTTATTTTACGTACACTGAGAGATGCACTTCCTTGGATCAAACATCATTTCTTCCTTTTGTGTCTTAATGTTCAATAGATAAAAATTCAAATGCAAAGAAAAAAAATCTTGTCAAGAACACTGAGCCTTCACTAGGCTTCAGTGTTGAGCTATCTGTACCAACAAGAAACATACCTAGCAGTTGTCTGCTCCCGTTTCGACAACTTTCGAGTACTTTCTCTTTCTCTTGCCAGGCAGTTTGTAGCCGCTTTTGTAGCAGCAAGTATTGCTGCCTCCGTAACTAACACAGGCGAAAAAAAAAGCTCCATAACTCTTCATTAGCATGTCTAGAAGGATTTGCCGCTGTGAGGCGCCCGCCGTGTTGTGATGACGGCAGTTCTAGCCGCACCAGTGTTGTTGGCTGGCGTTACGTTCTTAGACTCTCGGTGTTCTCACTTGTTATACTCCGTGTTCGCTGTTATGCTGCCGCCGTGTTTACTCTTGTTATAAATGGTATTCACTTTTATTATTTTCCTGATGATTATTTTTGTCATGCCAGTATTCGCCACTACACTTCTACTGTGTTATACCCTCTGTTATCTTTCGTTATACTTTGTATTTTCTTTTATTATACATCCAGTTTTCTCTTTTTTATATTCGCAGTGTTCACTCTCGTTACACGTTTAGAGTTCTCTCTTGTTATACGCCCAGTGTCCACCGTTATACTCCCACTTGTTATACTCGGTGCTCACTGACATATTTCCAGTGTTCACTCACGTTATACTTCTAGTGTTGAGTCATACTCATTATGTTCTCTCATGTTATACTTCCAGTGTTCACTCTGCGTTCCTATTAAAGTTACACGTATCATAATATTGCTTTGTATGTTTTTGCGATGTAATATAATGATGCTATGCATTTACAGTGATGTTACACCCTGTGTTATGTTACCCCGTGTTATGTTACCCCGTGTTATGTTACCATGTGTGTTATGTTACCCCGTGTTTTGTTACCACGTGTTATGTTACCCCGTGTGTTATGTTACCCCGTGTGTTATGTTACCCCGTGTGTTATGTTACCCCGTGTGTTATGTTACCGCGTGTGTTATGTTACCGTGTGTGTTATGTTACCGCGTGTGTTATGTTACCCAGTGTTATGTTACCCCGTGTGTTATGTTACCCGTGTGTTATGTTACCCGTGTGTTATGTTACCCCGTGTGTTATGTTACCCCGTGTGTTGTTACCCCGTGTGTTATGTTACCCCGTGTGTTATGTTGCCCCGTGTGTTATGTTACCCCGTGTGTTATGTTACCCGTGTGTTATGTTACCCCGTGTGTTATGTTACACCGTGTGTTATGTTACCCCGTGTGTTATGTTACCCCGTGTGTTATGTTACCCCGTGTGTTATGTTACCCCGTGTGTTATGTTACCCCGTGTGTTATGTTACCCCGTGTGTTATGTTACCCCGTGTGTTATGTTACACCGTTTGTTATGTTACCCCGTGTGTTATGTTACCCCGTGTGTTGTTACCCCGTGTGTTATGTTACCCCGTGTGTTATGTTACCCCGTGTGTTATGTTACCCCGTGTGTTATGTTACCCCGTGTGTTATGTTACCCGTGTTATGTTACCCTGTGTGTTATGTTACCCCGTGTGTTATGTTACCCCGTGTGTTATGTTACCCCGTGTGTTATGTTACCCCGTGTGTTATGTTACCCCGTGTGTTATGTTACCCCGTGTGTTAGTGTATGTACCCCGTGTGTTATGTTACCCCGTGTGTTATGTTACCCCGTGTGTTATGTTACCCTGTGTGTTTTATGTTACCCGTGTGTTATGTTACCCCGTGTGTTGTTACCCCGTGTGTTATGTTACCCCGTGTGCTATGTTACCCCGTGTGTTATGTTACCCCGTGTGTTATGTTACCCTGTGTGTTATGTTACCCCGTTTGTTATGTTACCCCTGTGTTATGTTACCCCGTGTGTTATGTTACCCCTGTGTTATGTTACCCTGTGTGTTATGTTACCCCGTGTGTTATGTTACCCCCTGTGTTACGGTGATATTAAAACACGATATAATGATACTGCATGTTTTGTAGTTATGTACCTTGATGTTATATGTTTTGTAGTCATATTAGGTTGTGTTATAGTGACGTTCTGTGTAACTTTTACGTAATGTCATGTGGTGCACAGAATTTACATTTTAGAATGGTGTTATAGCAGGTGTTAAAGTGGGGTTATGACATGTGCTATATTATTGTTCGATGTTTTATTTTATGCTTTGTGTTAGGGATGATTCGTGCCAAAGTACGTTATGCGTTGTAGAGATACGTGTTATCTTTGTTATTATGTGTTATCTTGATGTTATGTCTGGTGTTACTGTTTTATTATATGTCTGTTTCTCCTTGAAGTGGTAAAAAAAAAGATACTATTTTATTAAAGTCCTTTATTTGGACAACAATTTATTCACAAGAGGGCCTTTTCAAGTACTTGAAAAAGTCCGTTAATGGATGAAACGTTGTATACTAATAACGGCCTTCCCTGTTAATAAAACATTCGGTTTCCCCAAGTCTCTCCATCGTCAAATTTTGTACTCACACTAATACACATTGTTTGTGTTTTATAATTCCAAACACATGGAAATAAATCTTGTAGGTCAACGATCAATAAATATGAATTTTTTTTGCTGATCTTGTGTGGGAGGACTGTGGTACGTAAGGGGTATATGTGAAGACACTTTAGATTATTTTTGGCACTGGACTGAGCTTTATAAAATCTGCAGAAAAAATACATTAGTCCTTAATTAAATGTGTATTCAGCTGGCGGGGTGTAGAGGGAAGAGCTCTCGCCTGCAGGTGGCGTCGTGCAGGAGGAACCTAGTGTGGAAAATTGCCTAGCAGTAGGTTTTGCTAGGCTTGATTCTGCTCTGTTATGTACCTTGATAAGTTAGACACATGTGCAACACTTGGGTATCTTCACTGTGGAAACGTTTCGCCACACAGTGGCTTCATCAGTCCATACAAAGAAGAAGAATGAAGATCAGATGTCACTATGTGGCGCAACGTTTCCACAATAACGATACCAAACTGTTGCCTGTGTGTCTAATTTATCAACTTGTCGGTTCTCTGACCCATTTACCTATGTACCTTGATGATGGCTACTTCCAAATACTGCATCTTAACAACAGATGACTTTTAAGTCATTGTGAGGTGACTGTTGGTATACACTTTAGAATACAGTAATTTCTAAATTCATGTAAACGTTCATAAAACAATTTGAATTCTGTGATAAATAGGCTTTTAGATACGGTGTTTCACAATTTTAATTAAAATAAAGATATAGCAACAGGCACCTTTTTAATTATATAAATTACTAATCTAGACTTACGCTTGGTAACAATGTTTTAGGACTGCTCAGATTTGCTTAGAAAAATATTTAAACGCGATCATTTGCTTCTCCCCCAGCTCTCTTGTCTTCCCCAGGTTCCTGTCACCCAGGTCCATAACCTTCCCCAGGTGGCTGTCTTCACTAGATCTTGTCCAACCCTGAACCTTGTTTCCCTTCCCGAAGGTCCCTATCCTTCCCCAGGTAGCTGTCTTCCCTATGTCCTGTCCAACCCTGAGCCTTGTTTCCCTCAGGTCCCCGTCCACGTTCAGGTCGCTAACTTCCCTAGGTAGCTATCCTCCCCCAGAATAGCTACCTGGGGGAGGATAGCCTCTCCCATACTGACGTTTCTGCTCCTCGCAAATTATAACAACACAACAAACTATCTTCTGCGAACAGTTTCAGTTTTTCTCCTTCTTTATGGTCAGTAAATGTCTTATTGTTTTTTCCAAGGTTTCCTCAGGTGTGCTTTGCTCTTTGGGTCGAAGATTTTGGCAGATTGGTGACTGTGTTGAGCGTGGATTGTGGTGCTGAGCGTAAGGTTGTGTTGAGCATGGGTTGTGGTGTTGTGCTTGAGACTGTTTTGAGCGTGAGTTGTGGTGTTGAGCGTGGATTGTGGTGCTGAGCGTTAGGTTGTGTTGAGCATGGGTTGTGGTGTTGTGCTTGAGGCTGTGTTGAGCGTGGGTTGTGGTGTTGTGCTTGAGGCTGTGTTGAGCGTGGGCTGGGGTGCTGAGCGACCACCTCACGAACCCACGAGATCACTTAGTCACTTGTCACCTGCAAGGGGGAAAAAAAACTAAATAGGTGTTAAAGCTCTTTGAAGAAGAGTAAGTTTGTGACGCTTCATGATAAGTTTTCCTTCGCCTCTCGTCTCTTTTAAACAGCAGAGAAAATTTTTGCTGCCGTTTAGATTCTATTACGATGAAGGGAGTTATCAGGCCGTGTTGACTGGAGGCCGTTCACGCCAGACAGCTCATCACAGTGACACCAGACAGCTCATCATGGTGACACCACACAGCTCATCATGGTGATACACCAGACAGTTAATTATGGTGACACCAGACAGCTCATCATGGTGATACACCAGACAGCGCATTATGGTGACACCAGACAGCTCATCACGGTGACACCAGATAGCTCATTATGATGACACACCAGACAGTTCATGGTGACACTAGACAGTGCATCATGGTGACACCCCAGACAACTCATCATAATGAAACAACAAGACGAGCAAGGATTTTGACCGTGAGGCTGCGGTTCGAGGATCATTTTGAGGTAAAAGCGGCAAAACACACACGAGAGACAACACAAGAGCCATTTAGAGGCCAGGTGAGCCATCGTAAGAATTCTATTAAACTGGAAGACCCTCTCAATTTTGTTGAGGATCATAGAGGTCCGTGCGTGGAATGTGAGCCTCAGACACTTTGTTTACCTGTGTCTACCCTGGTGTGGCCTCAGCCTGCAGGTGTTCCCTGTCTGCAGGTGTTGCCCGTCTGCAAGCGTTGCTCGTTGGCAGGTGTTGCGGGGTATGTTGATTGTCTCGCCACTCTTTCTCCAAAGGGTAATGGCCAGGGGAAGGGAGGGAGGGTGACTACACTGAAGGGACACCTTTGTTTTGAATGGCGCTCCAGTGTGTGTGTGTGTGTGTGTGTGTGTGTGTGTGTGTGTGTGTGTGTGTGTGTGTGTGTGTGTGTGTGTGTGTGTGTGTGTGCCTGCCTGCAAGTACACAATGACTTGGTCACTTTCCGTGGTGACTTCACCGACTAATTCCTCCTCACTCTCGTGTAAGAAGGAAAGTGACTCGCTATTTTCACTATGATCTAAACCATTTTTTTTTGCTACTCTTGACATCACTGTGTCAGTCATCTCCATGAGGCAGCTTATGTGTGGCAGAGATGCTGTGTCCCGCGTCAAGGACACCAGAGATTAGGGAATCTTTGACGTCCAGGTTGTGAAGGGTTTGTGTTGACCAGTCCCCTTCACCCTTCCCCACCATTACACTCGCTCAGGTAGAAACAGTACAGTGGATCAAGGAATAATCAACAGTAAAGAAACGACTAGTCATTGTCTTGGAGGAGGAGTCAAAAAGGGTGAATGTGACGAGTGGGAGTTTCTCAAGGGTGAGTACTGGGACAAGTGCTGTTTCTTGTGTATGTAAACGACATGAAAGAAGATATCGAGTCAGATGTGTCCTTGCTTTCAGATGACGTGAAACTAATGAGAAAAAAAAACAGGAGCTGACGGGGAAAGACTACAAATGGATCTGAACAAGCTGCAGGGATGGTCTGACAAGTGAGTTAGAATTTAACCACAGCAAATGCAAAATATGAAAATCAAGGAAAGGTAAAGACGACGAGAAACAGAAAGAAAACGTCCTCGGGGTGAACATAGTTCCAAGCATATCTCCTGTGGCACACATCAACTGACTAGTCAACGTAGCAAACGTGAGACTGGGAAAGTTAAGAGAACCTTTCAGGGCATCAACGTAAAATATACTGAGATGAGAAGAGCGAGTGCGTTAGGGATGCGGGTCTCAGGTACACAAGGGCAAAGTTCTGAGTTAAAAACACGGACGAGTCACAGGGATGTTAGGAAATACTTCTTTAGCCTTAGAATAGTCAGGAAGTGGAACGACCTAGACAGCGAAGTGTTAAAGGCAGGATTCTTACACACTTTTAAGAATATATATGACAGGCCTCACGCAGCTAGATGAGAAACCAGGTAGAGGCCAGAGGGAAGGCGAGGCTCGGAGCTGAGACTCGACTCCTGCAACCATAAATAGGTGAAAACACACACACACACACACACACACACACACACACACACACACACACACACACACACACACAAGGAGTAGGGAGAGAGTGGACCAAGTAGCGGTAGCGATCAGTAAAGAGGCGGGGCCAGGAGCTATGAAGCGACCCCTGTAACCACAATTAGGTGAGTACACACACAGATTTGGAATGGATGTGGGCTTAGTTGGCGTTCAGTGACTTCCCAACACGAGACAGTGTGCCCATCCCAGCGAGACAGTGTGCCCATCCCAGCGAGACAGTGTGCCCATCCCAGGCGAGACAGTGTGACCATCCCAGGCGAGACAGTGTGCCCATCCCAGGCGAGACAGTACGACCATCCCAGGCGAGACAGTACGACCATCCCAGGCGAGACAGTACGACCATCCCAGGCGAGACAGTACGACCATCCGGACACTTCAATCACAGCATCTAGCTCACATTGCTACAAATAAATTTGTATGAGCTTCCAAGGTAACGTAAATATGTCTGGTGGTGATTATTGAGAAATACCCGGGTGAAAATTTTTGAGTACAAATGTGCCACCTCTGTATTATACAAAATATTTATAATTCACCACGAATCACTTGACTGTAAAGGTTATTTAACACACAGCAAGAAGAGCGTTGCTATTTAAGCCAAAATCGCAACGCTCTTCTTGCCGAATAAGACAAGCGAAAATTTGTGTATGCAATAATTTCGCAAAAGTCATTCTGAACCTAACGAAAAAAAAATTTCATTGTGTTTGTTTATTATTAAATTAATGTAAACTCATCTAAAATATATTTAGTTGGATTAGGCTAAATTAAATTGCGCTTGTTATAAGGTTAGGTAAGTTTTCTAAGATTCTTTTGGTACAAAATTATTAATTTTTTCAATAACATAAAAGAAAAAATATATCTTTAAACGTATAAGAGAAAATTTTAGAAAGAACTTAATTTTAAATGAGTTCTTCCTAATTGACCAGTTTTACCTATTCGGTACGACATATATATGTATACAAATATAGGTGTCAAATAAGTTATCAGCATGTAGGCTGAATCTTCTATGGATGTCACTTTCATACAGATGCTAGTATCTTCCACCAACAATGACACAATTGATCGATATCCCTGTCTGTCAGAAAAGAATAGAGGGAAGAGAAGTGGGGTGAGGACCGTGCTTGTGGGACACTACTAGTGCTGGACCTTCTCTCATGACTCTTGTTTACTGGTGGTGGACTTCTCTCATGACTCTTGTTTACTGGTGGTGGACCTTCTCTCATGTCTCTTGTTTACTGGTGGTGGACCTTCTCTCATGACTCTTGTTTACTGGTGGTGGACCTTCTCTTATGTCTCTTGTTTACTGGTGGTGGACCTTCTCTCATGTCTCTTGTTTACTGGTGCTGGACCTTCTCTCATGTCTCTTGTTTACTGGTGGTGGACCTTCTCTCATGACTCTTGTTTACTGGTGGTGGACCTTCTCTCATGTCTCTTGTTTACTGGTGGTGGACCTTCTCTCATGTCTCTTGTTTACTGGTGCTAGACCTTCTCTCATGTCTCTTGTTTACTGGTGCTAGACCTTTCTCATGCTCTTGTTTACTGGTGGTGGATTTCTTTGATTTGTTCTACTTTGACTTCCTTTTTTTTACTGGATGGTTTATTTCTCCATGTCTTTCTCTTCACTGGGCTGGACCTTTTCTGACTCTGTACTGGGCTGGATTCCCATGACTTTTGTTTACTCTTCGGTGAGACTTCCCTGCCTCTTGTTCACTTCCCAGGGCCTAGACCTTTTATGACTCTTCACCGGGCCTAGACTTCCCTGTTTTGTTTACTCTTATTTCTTGCAGTGTTCTCCTTTTGTTCACTCTTTTCCGGGCTCTGAGAGTTCCCTGTTTTGTTCACTCTTCACCCGGGCCCTGAGAGTTCCCTGTTTTTGTCACTCTTCACCCGGGCCCTGATATTCCCTGTTGCGTAACCACTTTGGGTGAGTTCCCTACTTGTGTTCATCTCACGTCCGGGCCTGAGACAGTTCCCTGTTTTTGTTCACTCTTCACCCGGGCCCTGAGAGTTCCCTGTTTTTGTTCACTCTTCACCCGGGCCCTGAGAGTTCCCTGTTTTTGTTCACTCTTCACCCGGGCCCTGAGAGTTCCCTGTTTTTGTTCACTCTTCACGAAATAAGAAACTGTTAACTAATTTTGTTTCGTAGTCGCAGAATATTTTTTTTTTCAGCCCATACCGTTTTCTAAACACCTAATTCTGCCTAATTTCAATTTGCGACTCTAATGATATAATCACGGGCTTTTGTATCTACTAGATTGCGATCATTAGCCGCTGTTTTCACGGATCTGTCGACCCTAGAGAGACCAGATTTACTTTGTTGATCTTTCGTTCAATATTTTTGCAAATTTCATGCAAAAATAGTGATCAATATCACCGAACTTACTTGCAAGGAATATAGTGATGGAGGATGAGTGTTTACTCTCTTACTTAACTCGTCTTGAAGGCATCTTGGCCTCGCTGAAGGTTTCTTGGCCTCGCTGAAGGTATCTTGGCCTCGCTGAAGGTATCTTGGCCTCGCTGAAGGGACTGCCTGGGATCTTGGCCTCGCTGAAAGTTGCGGATCTTGGCCTCGCTGAAGGATCTTGGCCTCGCTGAGGTATCTTGGCTCTGAGCTTGGCCTCGCTGAAGGTATCTTGGCCTCGCTGAAGGATTCTTGGCCTCGCTGAAGGTACTGCTGAAGGTATCTTGGCCTCGCTGAAGGTATCTTGGCCTCGCTGAAGGTATCTTGGCCTCGCTGAAGGATTCTTGGCCTCGCTGAAGGTATCTTGGCCTCGCTGAAGGGATCTTGGCCTCGCTGAAGGATTCTTGGCCTCGCTGAAGGTATCTTGGCCTCGCTGAAGGGATCTTGGCCTCGCTGAAGGATTCATGGCCTCGCTGAAGGTATCTTGGCCTTGCTGAAGGTATCTTGGCCTCGCTGAAGGATTCTTGGCCTCGCTGAAGGTATCTTGGCCTCGCTGAAGGGATCTTGATAAAGGGAAATTGACCTGTTCTTCACCTTTTTTTTAATGAAACCTGATTCCCATCTATTTTTATTTACCCTTTCCAGGTTTTGCCTCTACGTGTATTTAGCGTTTCCTCATAAATACAATAATAATCATGTATTTATATTTGCAAGGATTGACCTCCAGCTCTTGAGTCTCTAAAGACACTGGTTGCAGAAAACTTTGAATTACAAGGATTCTCTGCTACCAGTGTATTTCCTCTTGTTGGCCTTTGCTGTTGTCAGCCATCTTGAGCCTCTGTCATACTATTTACATTTGAACGCTGTGTATAGAGTTAACAGTTGGGTATTCCACTTGCATCTCGTGGTCACACTGCATTGGTTCTTCGTACATGTGTTACACTCACTAAATTATATCTTCCAGCCTCCACCGCTTTGAACACTCCTCAACCAACCTGATATTTCTTTCTAACTCACGAAATCGTAATAACACGATTGCAAAGATATCAATCCCCCACCTTTTCTGTGATTCATTTCTTGCCAGAGTATATCAGTGTAGTGACCATGACACCTTTGTTCCTTCGTGCCTTTAGTGTAGTGACCATGACACCTTTGTTCCTTCGTGTTTTTAGTGTCGTGAGGTTCAACTCCGCGAGTCTCTTCTAATACCCTTAGTTGATTCCGCTTCCATATCCATTTCTTTCTACTTCCCTCTGTGTGTGTGTGTGTGTGTGTGTGTGTGTGTGTGTGCTTGGGGGTTCTCGTGTTTGAGAAATGCAAATATTCTCCAACAAAATGCACCAATTAAAGAGGTGAGAGGTCCCTGCAGGCTGTACGAGAGGTCATTACAAGCTTTGCGAGTCTCACGTGTGATAAATGAATGTTTAAAAGGGTATACCGTGTTCGTTAAATTATTCTTGGGTAAAGTTAAAATCTGTAGTAAAGTGTTCAGGTATTAATCGTACTTAGCAACATTCACCCTAGGTAACACTAGTCACTTTAGGGAGCAAGTCACCTTAGATAGCAACGGTTACTTTAGAGAGAAAGTCACCCTGGGTAGGAACACCCTCAGGAGACACCAACAACAGAGGCGACAGGTCGCTCACAACAGGGCCAGGCTGTGTCGCTGGATCGTTATAAAAGTTAAATTTACTGTTTAGCTTTCAGTCTGCAATAACTTCAGTGAATCGCTGTAATCTCAGTGGCAGTAATAAACTTTCACCAGGGGACTAATGTCTATGTATGCGGTTCTATATTCCGTGGTAATTTCAGTAAACTGCGTGAGCGTCTTGGGACTGAGGAGGCAGTGCTCAAGGTCGCTTCAGTCATCCATCAGTGTAAATGTTGTTCCTGTACACGTACTACAACAACGAATTCAGTTGACATTTTAGTCAGAAGGTGGACGGGGTTACTGTCAATAACAGCACCAGTAACATTAGTAATATTAACAAGTAACACCACTAACGGTTGCAGGTAACATGATTAATATTATCAAGTAGCACCAGTAACACAGTAACACCAGCAGGTATCAACAGCAGGGAACGTGTGGGTAGCACGAGATAAATGAAGGTTTGTTGCCTGCTGTAGGCAGGTCACACTCCGTCTTGTGACGGCCGGGATGTGTGTAGGTCAGTTTTTATTGAGTTTTGCTGCCATTCATTTTTATTTGGCGAGTTTGTGTGTTGTTGTGGGGCTGGGGAGGCCTTCACTTTTGTCTACTTCACCTTTATCATCATCAACGTTTCTCGTATATATCTTCCCTAGTGATCTCCAGCTCCTAATATTTATATATTATAACAGCAAAGGGAAGCAATAACTATAGATCCCGAGGCACTCCACAACGTCTATAATAACCTCAGTAATTTATTGCCTACTGTGTCTGGGTGTTATGTTGTGCTCTGGTGTTGTGATGGAATCTTGATGGCGTGTATCTTAACTCCCTAATGTTTATATATAAATGTCACAGTCCCTTTTCTCTTTTTATCCGAGCTTCAAACACCATAAAAGTGGTTGCATAGTTTGGGAGAAGCTCTTGCATGAAGGCCATGACTGCACAATAATCCACATTATTTTTGCATAAGTGGGAAGAAATCAATAGGGCTCAACGTTGGATGCCTATTAATTAAAGACCAACATTGCTGACTTAAATGAAGGAATAAATAAATTTTCTAAATTAAAAAATATTCCCAAAAAATAAGACTTAAAAGACCTTCATGATAATTGAGTTAGAAAGGGGACTGTAACGAGATAGTTAATGTAATGGTCGGAAAAGAGGGAAGATGTTCTTCAGTATGTAAGGTCCTAACCCTGAAATATAAAACAATTACTGCACTATAAGATGGAAAACAAAAATATTGGAGAGTTCTAGTTAATAGTAATGTAACCAAAGATAACGAGGCTAATAGTTTGTCTTGCTTCATATCAAGAAATACAATCTTCAGGTTATATTAAATCTGTCGTTGATAAGGGCTAGTTTAGACTGTGCAAAGTAGTTTTAATCTCCCTATTGCAGGTAGATATAATATGCTGGGTGACATTCAGTCTTAAGTTGATGAATTGAATCCTGTCTCCAAGAAAACGTTAATCAAGGAAGTGGGCGAAACAGTGAGTAAGAAGAAGCAAAAAGAGCAGAACCATTGGATGAAATTAAGATTGGCATGCTAATAGCAAATCTGGATGAAGTGTCGGCATACTTGATGCGATCATGAAAGGAAGGAAGGAAGGAAGGAAGGTACCCTGGATTATAATAAAACCGTTTGTGATTCCTTTGTATGAATGGAAAAGAGATAACATACATTTCACGAATTATGCAAGTGTTGTCTGAGTCTTGAGGAGACATTGGAAAGAATAAGACGTTGTTTCTGGAAGTAGAACGAGCAGTGCATTAGAGTATAGAGATGCAGACACGCGTGCATAGGCATGAAGAATGGTCTTTAAAGATTGTATCAAGGAAGAGGATATAAGAAAAACTTTGTGTTTAAGATGTTCGATGTAGCTATTATGCAGAAAGTAAGCATAAAAAATTATTGTTCAAAAAGTGTAAGAAGGGTAAACCATACCACGGGTGAGGTTCGAACCCGCGGTCAGAGAGTCTCAATACGATTTCGTGAGTCATGTAAGAAGGGTTGTTGAAATGATTTGTAGAAGTAGTAGGAGAAGAAGAGTGAGGGAGAATACACCTGGGATGGATGGCAGGAAATGCAAGGGACGCCAGAGGAAGGGTTGGAAAGCCAGTGTAAGGGACTAAGGGAGGTATCGAGATGTATTGTCTTGATCTTTCATTAACTATATGTGAGCATGTTAGGTTTAAGTGGAAGCTGGTAGTCGTTTGGGACTTCACACACACACACACACACACACACACACACACACACACACACACACACACACACACACACACACACACACACACACACACACACACACACACACACACACACACACACACACACACACAAAGATTTGCAACAAGACTAGTCCCAGAGCTAAGGGGATTGTCCTACGAAGAAAGGTTAAGGGAAATCGACCTGACGACACTAGAGGACAGGAGGGTTAGGGGAGACATGATAACGACATATAAAATACTGCGAGGAATAGATAAGGTGGACAGAGACAAGATGTTCCAGAGAGGGGACACAGAAACAAGGGGTCACAATTGGAAGTTGAAGACTCCTATGAGTCAAAGGGATGTTAGGAAGTATTTCTTCAGTCATAGAGTTGTCAGGAAGTGGAATAACCTATAAAGTGACGTAGTGGAGGCAGGAACCATACATAGTTTTAAGACGAGGTTTGATAAAGCTCATGGAGCAGGGAGAGAGAGGACCTAGTAGCAATCAGTGAAGAGGCCGGGCCAGGAGCTATGAATCGACCCCTGCAACCACAAATAGGTGAGTATAAATAGGTGAGTACACACACACACACACACACACACACACACACACACACATATATATATATATATATATATATATATATATATATATATATATATATATATCAGAGAAAGATCGCAGTCAGCGGGACTCGATACTGCTACTGAGACAGTCAAGATTCCCAGGCAGCACTCATATCCACTCAGCCACAAATGCCTCATAAGCTGGGCAAACTGGTACACAAGCCATGTTTCTTTCCCAGCCCGGGCACGTCAGTGAGCCTCAAGCATGGATTCAAGCTATTTTAATCTCCTCCTGTATGTTCTGACCTCACAAGTGATTTTTATATCAATGCGAGTGGTATTCAATCAACGAGTTTTATTTAATCAATAACAACACTGCGACTAGCCGAGGACTCGAACCCATGTCGTTTTGGCCCGCCTCATGGTGCTTGATTCTTGTAGGATTGAGTGGTCCTGTGGGTTAGAGCGTCATGTGATTTTCGCTCACCATGGGGCAGGCCAAAACGACATACATTCGAGTCCTCGGATAGTCGCAGTGTTGTTATTGAATAAATACCACTCGTTCGTGGTTACAATAATACATATACAGTGGTACCCCGGTTTACGATATTTTTTCATTCCAGAATGCTGTTCAAGTGCCATTACCAAACGAATTTATCTCCTTAAGAAAAGTTGTAAAATAGACTAGTCCTTTTAGACCCCCAAAATTACACTTACAAAAGCATTTAAAAAAATAAACTTACATAAAAGGGTGAGTTTGGGGACCATCGTAAACCGGGGTACCACTGTACTGCTTGTGGAGGCTAGTACACCAAACGGGGAGTAGAATGAAATTAGCTCTGAGGCACCCACACCACCTTATGTCCTCGGATCAAGGTAAAACACCTAGATCTGCTAGGGGCTTGATTCTTGTAGGATTGAGTGGTCCTGTGGGTTAGAGCGTCATGTGATTTTCACTCACCGTGAGGCGGGCCAAAACGACATGGGTTCGAGTCCTCCGCTAGTCGCAGTGTTGTTATTGGTTAAATACCACTCGTTCGTGGTTACAATAATATATATATATATATATATGATAGCAGAGACACCAAGTTAGTATATCATGATGTCTGTTCTGTTCTCTTTGGGAAGACAACCGGGGAGCAAGTGATGCCAGTGATGCTTGTTTTCTTTTTTTCTGAGCCGCCCCTGAGTTAGTGGGGACAAAGCAGATGTCTTAAGATAATAAATATAACTCGATCCCCGTCGACATATTACAGACTAGGCAAAAAAGGCACGTTGAAAAACATACATTCAAGGATGACGCAGGAAATCCCCCGTATGAGAGATCTTGTTTACTGAGATTAAGCTCACAGTACTTACTAGATCTCTAGAGAAGCGTGTGGTGCCAGAAATATAATTATACAAATGAAAGAAATGCGTACAGTGTATGCTGGAAATCTCTGACTACAAGCCACTCGCATAACAGTGAATTCATCTGAGTATATTCATGTTTAGAATATATGCTGGAGTGCAGTATCATGTATCATGGTATACATTGTACAGTGTCGACAAGTTAATGAGTAAGACACATGTGGTAATATTTGTGTATCATTATTACTGAAAGGTTCCGGCTGAACAACAGAGGCTTCTTCAGTTAAGTACTGGAGAATAAAACACTTCTGAACAGCTTCTACTGTCTCCAGTGGTTCGCTTGTCTGCATTTGACTGAAGAAGTCTACTGAGCAGGCGAAACGTTTCGACGCTAAAGTTGCCAAAGTGTTACTCATGTCTTACTCATCAACGAGGAATGTAATAGTCTGGCAGTCGAGTCTAGAAGAGTTGAAGGAACTGCCAAGTAGTGTCGTCGAAACAATTACCTTGAGTGACTTTTATAAACGATGTGTACTTGCACCCTCTTCCTTCCTGCGACCCTAGTACCCTGCTGTCCTCGTGCCCTGCGACCCTAGTACCCTGCTGTCCTCGTGCCCTGCGACCCTAGTACCCTGCTGTCCTCGTGCCCTGCCACCCTGGTACTCTGCGACCCTAGTACCCTGCTGCCCTTGTGCCTTGCTAGCCTGGTACCCTGCGACCCTAGTACCCTGCTGCCCTTGTGCCCTGCTACCCTAGTACCCTGCTGTCCTCGTGCCCTACTACCCTGGTACCCTGCGACCCTAGTACCCTGCTGTCCTCGTGCCCTGCCACCCTGGTACTCTGCGACCCTAGTACCCTGCTGCCCTTGTGCCTTGCTAGCCTGGTACCCTGCGACCCTAGTACCCTGCTGCCCTTGTGCCCTGCTACCCTAGTACCCTGCTGTTCTCGTGCCCTACTACCCTGGTACCCTGCGACCCTAGTACCCTGCTGTCCTCGTGCCCTGCCACCCTGGTACTCTGCGACCCTAGTACCCTGCTGCCCTTGTGCCTTGCTACCCTGGTACCCTGCGACCCTAGTACCCTTCTGTCCTCGTGCCCTGCTACCCTGGTACTCTGCGACCCTAGTACCCTGCTGCCCTTGTGCCTTGCTACCCTGGTACCCTGCGACCCTAGTACCCTGCTGCCCTTGTGCCCTGCTACCCTGCTACCCTAGTACCCTGCTGTCCTCGTGCCCTACTACCCTGGTACCCTGCGACCCTAGTACCCTGCTGTCCTCGTGCCCTGCTACCCTGGTACCTTGCGGCTCTCGTGCCCTGCTACCCTGGTACCTTGCGACTCTCATGCCCTGCTACCCTGCAGCTCTCGTACCCTGCTTGCTTCGTATTCTGCGACCTTCGGTTGACCTTCCTGGGTTGTTAACAGGGAATTTTTGAAAACCAACAAGACTATTTATTTAAATTCGTCGGGGAGCACACGTGTGTTCCCTGAGCTGCTATTTTAAACCCACCTGTCGCTTGAGTTAGGATATCTCTATCACGACTCACTTGTTTCAGAACCCTTAATGTAATCCTGGTCCCTCACACCACTGTCACCCACGTCAACCATCCACGTCAACTTTTAATAATGTCAGCCGACCGTGTGTACGCACCGGAGTCCCAGAGCTTGTGAATGACGCACGTGTTTACATATTTATCTACCTATCTTCGATCTACCGTTTAAATATATTTTTTTTAGTCTAGATTTCAACTTAGTCGGGGCGCAGGGGCCATGATCTCCGGAAACTACAGGTAACTTTTCAGTGGGAGTCGATTATTTCCAGAGCTATCATTTATTTACACTTTTCAAATTTTGCTAATTTTTTTTCGTCCACATGTACAGTACTCTCATCCACTTTGTAATGTCGCCTCCTCATTCTATGCCTTTTGAGAAGATGCAAATTTAGTTCCTTTGGTCATTCTTCACCGGATACTTAAAATAGCTGGCCTAGTGGCTTACGCGACGGTCTAGAGTTTTGAGACTCTCTGACCGCGGGTTCGAACCCCACCCGTGGTATGGTTTATAATATATCTCCATTTTATACTACTGGGACAGGAGCTGCTGTGAAAACTGCCCAAATCTTCTTCATTGGCAGTTATTTGTCTTGTCTGTTGACATTCGTTCAGCTCCCTCACGAACCTTTCTTGATACGTCTGGAAAAATCGTGTCGGATTTGACTGCTTTTCCAGCCACACTCTCCTCATAATCGTTTTGTTCTTCTTATTTAACCTCGAGCTAAGCCGATAAAAAAAAAAAGCGATTCCTAAAATGCTCCTGAAAAAGAAGTGTATGTTTTTTTTTCTCTATTGAATTTTGAATTATTTCACCGAAAGAAGCTTTTGTATGTTTGATGAAAAGATGGGCCATGATGAAGGCGTAATTCAGGGCTCCTGAAGTGAAGAACATTGAGCCAGTTTCGCCAAGCTGATTACATTGAATTTAGCATGAGATTTGGGTGACCAGATTTGCATGGTAATATGCTAGGAACACCAACCCCGTCGGCGGGCACACAGGGGCACCCCAGACACAACCCACCACACCCACAGACACTCCACCCCCCCCAAGGCACTACCCATCACACACACACACATACACACATGAATGCACGCACGAACACGCATGTATACACTCGCAAAAGCACCCTAACCACTCACTGTCGTGTTCTGACTTCGAGAGTAAAAATTGGCTGCCATGTTCCCTTCTCGACACCAGAGTCAATATTTCCTTCTTCAAAATAAATACTGTATTTCCTCGGCTGTCAACACGGCCGCTGACTAGTCTGAGAAGTGTTCAACAAACGATTTTAACGAGGTTTTCTCAGTGGCAAGAGGAGCATTACCGGAAAGCGTTGTGAAAAGGGTGCACCAGCAGGTACTGGACACTATACACACAACGGAGGAAGAGATAAAATAAAATCTGATGAAGCTGAATCATCCAAGGCAATGGAACTTGACAGGGTGTCACCAAGGACTCTGCGAGAGAGCAGAATCACTGTCCGAACCAGTAGCTAAGATCTATGAGAAGTCGACGGACACGGAATAGTCGCCAAAGATCTGGAAGTCGACGAATGTAGATCCCATATTTAAGAAAGGAAACAAACAGAAAGTATTGAACTACAGACCAGGTTCACTGGCATGAACACCATGCAGGAGGATTATCAGAGGGAGAGTAGCAGAACACTTGGAGACAAGTGTTTACATAAACAACCTGCACGAGTTCACAGATGACAATGTTTGTCTTACTAAACTGTTGGAATTCTAAGACTAGGTAACGGAAGTGAGATAGAGAGAAGTCTGGGTGGGTTGCATTTTCTTTAGACTTCAAGAAGACATTTTATGGTGTACCCCACAAGAGACTTGGGACAGAAACTTGAGGTACGGCAGGAATAACAGGGAAGGTATAGTGGTGGGGAGTACCTTAGGGAAAGAGTAACAAGCAGGGTTCCGCAAGGATCATTATTAGTACCAGCACTGTTGCTCATTTATGTGAATACCCGAGTCAGATGTATCCCTGTTTGGTGATGATATAAAATTAGTGAGGAGAATGAAAAACAGATGAGGACTGGAAAAAGCTCTAAATGGATCTGAACAAACTGGAAGATAGGCGTGTTAAGTGCTTTCTTGAATTCAACCCCAGCAAATGCAAGGTTACGAAAATTAGGGAATGAACAAAATAACCTGAAATGGACTTTGGTTACGCCGTATCTCTAGCAAACACAAAGATATTGGTTTTTGTTGGGTCCCTGGTCATGTTGATGTACAGGGCAATGAACAGGCAGACACTACTGCGCGGTCAACAGTACATGACCTCCCAGTTTCATATAGAGGTGTTCCATTCACAAACTATTTTGCTGTAATTGCTACCCACCTTCGCAACCATTGGCAACAACGCTGGTCTGACCTGCTAAATAACAAACTACATTCTATTAAACCCAGTATAAGTTTCTGGCCTTCTTCTTGTCACCAATGTCGAGGTTGGGAGACTACTCTCTCCCGTCTTCGCATCGGCCACACTCGTCTTACTCACGGGTATCTCATGGAGAGGCTCCCTGCCCCTCTCTGTGAGAATGTGTCTGTTAGACACATTCTGTTGGACTGCCCACTCTATCAACGTGCACGCAGAATTTACCTCCAACATCGTCACCGCTCTACTGCCCTTACTTTACCTTCCCTTCTTGCTGATGGTCCCTCCTTTAACCCAGACTCTCTCATTGACTTTTTGACAGCAACTGATTTACTTCACAAGCTTTGATGATGATGCCTCTAGCACTCCTCACTGCCCTTTCTACCTCAATCTCCTGTTACCCTCTACCCCTGCACTATCTACTGCCCCGCTGCACTCCATGACCTAATAATCATCCCTCTCCCTCTTGCTACCCAATACCCCCTGCATCCTTCCCTGCCCGGTGGCGTTGTATGTCCCTTGTAGGTTTAGCGCTTCTTTTTGATTATAATAATAATAACTTGAAATGGAGTATAGACTCGGGGGACGAGAAAGACCTAGGGGTGATCATAGTGCCTAGCATATCTCCAGAGGCTCACATCAGGCCGAATAACCTCTGTAGCCTGTGCTTGTCTGGTAAGTCTAGGAGTAGCCTTTAGGAATGTGAACAGTCAGGGTGTTTCTGCAACATTTGTTCGGCCCATCTTCGAGTATGCGGCACCAGCATGGAACCCACACTTGAAAAAGCCATGTTAAGAAACCGGAGAAAGTACAGAGTTATGCGTCGACATTAGTTTCAGAGCTAAGGGGTATGAGAGGCTAACATAATTCAATCTAACTACATTGAAGGATAATGTAGGAAGGAAACAAGCGCTCTGGGGCGCTGATGGAAGTTAGACAGATGAGGCATAAGGATGTCACAAAGCATTTCTTTAGACTCAGGGTGGTCAGGAAGGGGAATGATCTCGACGTAGGAGTGGTGGAAGCAGACTCCATACATAGTTTTAAGAACAGGTTACAATAGGGCCCACTAGGTCAAGAGGAATAGACTTGGACAAGCGGCAAGCTAAAAGACAGGGCCATGCAGCCACATATGGGCGCACACACACACACACACACACACACACACACACACACACACACACACACACACACACACACACACACACACACACACACACACACACACACACACACACACACACACACACACACACACACACACACACACACAGGTGAGAGCTTCCTCTATACACGGTCTACCTTCCTACCTGTGTGAGGCAGCAACAAGAGAATGAAATGAGCAAGGAGGTAAAGAGAGGCGAAGAAAAATTAAAAAAGGAGAAGACTTAGATGATGCAGCACGAACGCCAACACCAAGATGAAGAATGAAGGGTGTGAGCGGTGTACGTCGTGAATGAAGGGTGTGAGTGGTGTATGTCGTGAATGAAGGGTGTGAGCGGTGTACGTCGTGAATGAAGGGTGTGAGCGGTGTACGTCGTGAATGAAGGGTGTGAGTGGTGTACGTCGTGAATGAAGGGTGTGAGTGGTGTACGTCGTGAATGAAGGGTGTGAGCGGTGTACGTCGTGAATGAAGGGTGTGAGTGGTGTATGTCGTGAATGAAGGGTGTGAGTGGTGTATGTCGTGAATGAAGGGTGTGAGCGGTGTAGTCGTGAATGAAGGGTGTGAGTGGTGTAGTCGTGAATGAAGGGTGTGAGTGGTGTACGTCGTGAATGAAGGGTGTGAGTGGTGTACGTCGTGAATGAAGGGTGTGAGCGGTGTAGTCGTGAATGAAGGGTGTGAGTGGTGTACGTCGTGAATGAAGGGTGAGCGGTGTACGTCGTGAATGAAGGGTGTGAGTGGTGTACGTCGTGAATGAAGGGTGTGAGTGGTGTACGTCGTGAATGAAGGGTGTGAGCGGTGTACGTCGTGAATGAAGGGTGTGAGTGGTGTACGTCGTGAATGAAGGGTGTGAGCGGTGTAGTCGTGAATGAAGGGTGTGAGTGGTGTACGTCGTGAATGAAGGGTGTGAGTGGTGTACGTCGTGAATGAAGGGTGTGAGTGGTGTATGTCGTGAATGAAGGGTGTGAGTGGTGTACGTCGTGAATGAAGGGTGTGAGGGTGTATGTCGTGAATGAAGGGTGTGAGGGTGTATGTCGTGAATGAAGGGTGTGAGGGTGTAGTCGTGAATGAAGGGTGTGAGTGGTGTATGTCGTGAATGAAGGGTGTGAGTGGTGTACGTCGTGAATGAAGGGTGTGAGCGGTGTACGTCGTGAATGAAGGGTGTGAGCGGTGTACGTCGTGAATGAAGGGTGTGAGCGGTGTAGTCGTGAATGAAGGGTGTGAGCGGTGTACGTCGTGAATGAAGGGTGTGAGCGGTGTATGTCGTGAATGAAGGGTGTGAGTGGTGTATGTCGTGAATGAAGGGTGTGAGTGGTGTACGTCGTGAATGAAGGGTGTGAGCGGTGTACGTCGTGAATGAAGGGTGTGAGTGGTGTATGTCGTGAATGAAGGGTGTGAGTGGTGTATGTCGTGAATGAAGGGTGTGAGTGGTGTATGTCGTGAATGAAGGGTGTGAGCGGTGTATGTCGTGAATGAAGGGTGTGAGCGGTGTATGTCGTGAATGAAGGGTGTGAGTGGTGTATGTCGTGAATGAAGGGTGTGAGCGGTGTACGTCGTGAATGAAGGGTGTGAGCGGTGTATGTCGTGAATGAAGGGTGTGAGTGGTGTATGTCGTGAATGAAGGGTGTGAGTGGTGTATGTCGTGAATGAAGGGTGTGAGTGGTGTATGTCGTGAATGAAGGGTGTGAGCGGTGTACGTCGTGAATGAAGGGTGTGAGCGGTGTATGTCGTGAATGAAGGGTGTGAGTGGTGTATGTCGTGAATGAAGGGTGTGAGCGGTGTACGTCGTGAATGAAGGGTGTGAGCGGTGTACGTCGTGAATGAAGGGTGTGAGCGGTGTACGTCGTGAATGAAGGGTGTGAGCGGTGTATGTCGTGAATGAAGGGTGTGAGTGGTGTATGTCGTGAATGAAGGGTGTGAGTGGTGTACGTCGTGAATGAAGGGTGTGAGCGGTGTACGTCGTGAATGAAGGGTGTGAGTGGTGTATGTCGTGAATGAAGGGTGTGAGTGGTGTATGTCGTGAATGAAGGGTTTGAGCGGTGTATGTCGTGAATGAAGGGTGTGAGTGGTGTATGTCGTGAATGAAGGGTGTGAGCGGTGTATGTCGTGAATGAAGGGTGTGAGTGGTGTATGTCGTGAATGAAGGGTGTGAGCGGTGTAGTCGTGAATGAAGGGTGTGAGCGGTGTACGTCGTGAATGAAGGGTGTGAGCGGTGTATGTCGTGAATGAAGGGTGTGAGTGGTGTATGTCGTGAATGAAGGGTGTGAGCGGTGTACGTCGTGAATGAAGGGTGTGAGTGGTGTACGTCGTGAATGAAGGGTGTGAGCGGTGTACGTCGTGAATGAAGGGTGTGAGTGGTGTATGTCGTGAATGAAGGGTGTGAGCGGTGTACGTCGTGAATGAAGGGTGTGAGTGGTGTACGTCGTGAATGAAGGGTGTGAGCGGTGTACGTCGTGAATGAAGGGTGTGAGCGGTGTATGTCGTGAATGAAGGGTGTGAGCGGTGTACGTCGTGAATGAAGGGTGTGAGCGGTGTACGTCGTGAATGAAGGGTGTGAGCGGTGTACGTCGTGAATGAAGGGTGTGAGCGGTGTATGTCGTGAATGAAGGGTGTGAGCGGTGTATGTCGTGTGCAGCCAGGTGAACAGGTGAACCCAGGCGGTGATGAGTCACTGAGAGCCAGCTGAATAGCCCAGCTGGTTGTGTGGCGAAGAAGGAGGTTGTAGTCGCCGTGTCAGGTGGTTGTAATCGTCGTCCCAATTGGTTGTAGTCGTCGTGTCAGGTGGTTGTAATCGTCGTGGCAGTTGGTTGTAGTCGTCGTGTCAGGTGATTGTAGCCATCGCAGTGGGGCAGGTGGCTGAAGTCATCATGATTCACGAAATCGTAATTACACGATTGCAAACATACCAGGGAACGGGTGGGGCTTGAACCCATGGCGAGTGAGTCGTAAAACTCTAGGTCAGTGCGCTAACCACTTGGCCAGCTGGCTCTAATAAAGTTCATCCAATTAGATATATTTCTACACCATAGGTTTCAACCCCCACCCGTTCTGTGATCGTCTTATTTTGTTTGATTTTTACACATATTTGTCTGAATTGTGGTGGGAGGCGTTTTGAATGTCTACACATAAAAAACTAAATAGGTTAAAATTAAAAGTAAAAACTGTGATAGGCATCGAGTAAATAATTTGTTGGTTTGTTGAGACGATGATTGGTGCAAGTCACTGAAGAATGTTGAGGCTTGTTGGTTGGTGGACCTTCACCAGAAGGCGAGGACCCAGGCAGAGAAGGGCTTCTGCTCAGCCAGGGTAGTCTCTTCACAGCCAGGTGGAGACTCTAGGCTTGTGGGGACACTAATCAGGTGAAGACTCTAGGCTGGTGGGGACCCAGACCAGGTGAGGACCCTGGAAGAGCAGGATTTAATATATTTACGAGCACTCTATGTAATTATTCTTCTACCATAAAATTACATCACCAACAATAGTAATAAACTGAACTCTGTGGATCCCTTGAGGAAGATCAAGACCGTTCACTTACTCTTGTAGATAACAGGTTGATCAAGCAGGGAGAAACCAGGTGAACTTTAATGTACACCGGAAGTCATGAAATAAAGATTACCTCTTATACTTCGCTTCACAGCATGACAAAAATTAGACGAAAGTCTAAATACTTATTCGTTTCTTCCTGAGGACATATAAGATATGCAGCAGCGACTTTCTCGATGATTGCTTAGACATTCCCAAATGATTTTTTTTTCTTCGCCCTGAAAATCCTCAAGCTCTTCATCCAGGACTGCAAAAAAACAGCTCAGCAAATTTTGATCAACCCGACGCCCAGTTCACTGAAAGCAAAGGACGAATATTTTTTACCATTTGGCCACAGAGCCACCACCGTCACACAGGCACTAAGAAAAAAGTATTGTTACGATAACTATCCGTGACCTCACTAGACCCGCATCACGCTCGCTGTCATATTAAAGCCGGTGTTGTATACACACCATCTCCTGGACAAGCAGTGACAAATATTATGTAATAAAAACATGTGATGCCCCTCACGAGAATTCTTGAACACAAATAACTTTGCCGACGCAGTAATTCCAGCAGCATACTCGTATTTGTCAACAAACTTGGTACATTCACTCTCCAGGCTGGCAGTTAAGGAGGAAGAAGACAAAACAAGGAGGTGCCTAGAAGCAGAGGTTATACAGACATGACACCATTGAACAGAATCAGGAAGCTTCCAGCATCTCACAACCTCCTACGCAACTCATTTTAATGAAAATTATACTAACGCATTTCCCTTAGGTTTAATGACGCCAAACTCGACTCTCATCAACGCAAAAAACCTTACCTGCTGTCATAAAGTTGATACATTAATGGAGTTTATAGCCTATCGACTACATGAGGGTCATTTAAGCTGCATATCACAGTTTCACAGCCAGTCAAGAATACCTTAATCCCTAATGCAGAGATTAAACTGTTAGAATATATATATATACACTAAGAAATGTGCATCTCTCAGTGTATATATCCCGTCATAAAGCAAGTAAGTCATCACTTTATATACTGCTATGCAATAATGCTTCACCACCACAGTCAACATTCTGTACGACTTGACAACTCTCACACTTATCGATAAGTTGTCAAATAAAAAATTTGCTCAGTAATAAAAATATTACCAACATATTGCAGTGGCAATACGTACACTTTAAAAAAACTTCGTCGAAAGATAACCCAAGGATTTAATGTAAATATTTTATATTCAAAGTGAAATATTTGCTTAAAAAAATTACCTGAGTAAAACTTAGCGAGAGCTTGACAGCCTCGCCAAGTTCAACACAAAACTTGGCGTCATCTTTAAACACTTAATTCCCAACAAGAACAAAGTGCAACTTGAAGACCGTGAAATTCAAATTAGTAGCAATGATGCATGAAACTCCTGACCCGTCTCCACCTTGCTGGTGACCCATGACCTTGCTGGTGACCCATGACCTTGCTGGTGACCCATGACCTTGTGTACTCACCTAATTGTGGTTGCAGGGGTCGAGACTCAGCTCCTGGCCCCGCCTCTTCGCTGTCCGCTACTGGGTCTCTGCTCTCCCTGCTCCATGAGCTTTATCATACCTCGTCTTAAAACTATGTATGGTTCCTGCCTCCACTATATCTTTCTCTAGACTATTCCACTTCCTGACTACTCTGTGGCTGAAGAAATGCTTCCTAACATCCCTTTGACTCATCTGAGTCTTCAGCTTCCAGTTGTGTCCCCTTGTTTCTGTGTTCCCTCTCTGGAACATCCTGTCCCTGTCTACCTTGTCGATTCCCCGCAGTATTTTGTATGTCGCTATCATGTCTCCTCTGACCCTTCTTTCCTCCAGTGTTGTTAGTCCTATTTCCCTCAACCTTTCTTCATAGGACAGACCCCTGAGTTGTGGAACTAGCCTTGTCGCAAACCTTTGCACTTTCTCTAGTTTCTTTACGTGCTTGACCAGGTGTGGGTTCCAGACTGGTGCTGCATATTCTAGTATGGGCCTGACGTACACGGTGTACAGTGTCTTGAACGATTCCTTGTTTAGGTAACGGAACGCTAATCTTAGGTTTGCCAGTCGTCCATATGCTGCCGCAGTTATCTGGTTGATGTGTGCCTCCGGAGACGTACTTGGCGTTATACTCACCCCAAGGTCTTTCTCCTTTGCCGAGGTTTGTAGCCCTTGTCCACCTAGCCTGTACTCTGTCAGCGGTCTTCTTTGTCCTTCTCCGATCGTCATGACTTTGCATTTGGTGGGATTGAATTCGAGAAGCCAGTTGCTAGACCAGATGTCAAGCTTGTCCAGGTCTGTTTGAAGTCCTGCTTGGTCCTCTTCCGATGTGATTCTCCTCATTAATTTCACATCATCTGCGAACAGAGACACTTCTGAGTCTATCCCATCCGTCATGTCGTTTACATATACCAAGAATAACACTGGTCCTAGGACTGACCCCTGCGGTACGCCGCTCGTCACAGGCGCCCACTGTGATACCTCATCACGCACCATGACCCGTTGTTGCCTCCCTGTGAGGTATTCCCTGATCCATTCCAGTGCCCTTCCTGTTATACATGCTTGTTCTTCCAACTTCTTTACTAATCTCATGTGAGGAACTGTGTCGAAGGCCTTCCTGCAGTCCAGGAAAATGCAATCAACCCACCCTTCTCTCTCTTGCCTTACCTCTGTTACTTTATCATAGAACTCTAGGAGGTTTGTTACACAGGATTTGCCTTCCCGGAATCCATGCTAGTAGTAGAGAGTTCTTCTGTATGGCTCAAAATGGCCGCCATGCCCAGATAGGCTTCTTCTGTATGGCTCGGAAGTAGATACTTCCGGTCCGCCCCCACTTCCGGTCGACCACCCACTTACAATCCCCACTTCCGGTCCCCCACTTCCGGTCCCCTCACTTCCGGTCCCCCACTTCCGCCCTTTTTTTTTTTTTTTTTTTTTTCGCGCCCACCCGCCCGCGCCCCCCGCCGCGCCCCTTGCCCGCGCTCGGCCCCAAGCCCTTCTGCAGCGCCTTCTGCTGCGGATCGCCCCCGCTTCTCAATTTTTTTCGAATTTTTTTCAAATTTTTCATTTTTTCAATATTACTTCTGATATTTTTACTTGACCTCTATGGAGAGTCAGAGATATGGTAACCCCTATTTGGTAGAAATTTTCTCGATTCCAATAAAAAGAATGAAAAGACTCATTTTTACTAATTCATCAGAAAAGACACCCTATGAGGCTCTCTCTTTAAGTAAA